>CAVNZL010000018.1:2715000-2780000 GCA_963693355.1 Pontia daplidice | reverse complement strand
TTTTTGTGTTTGTGTGTGTGTCTGGCCCCCCCCCCCCCCCCCCCCCCCCCCCCCCCCCCCCCCCCCCCCCCTTTGTCTGTGGGTGTTTGTTTTTGTTTTGGGGGGGGGTGTGTGTGGGGGTGGGGGGGGGGGGCCCCCCGCGGGGGGGGGCCCCCCCCCCCCCCCCCCGCGCCCCCCGCGCCCCCGCGGGGGCGGGGGGGGGGGGGGGGGCGGGGGGGGGGGGTGGGGCCGGGGCCCCCCTTCTTCCCCCCCCCCCCCCCCCCCCCCCCCCCCCCCCCCCCCCCCCCCCCCCCCCCCCCCCCCCCCCCCCCCCCCCCCCCAACCCCCCCCCCCCCCCCCCCCCCCCCCCTCCCCCCTTTTTTTCCCCCCCCCCCCCCCCCCCCCCCCCCCCCCCCCCCCCCCCCCCCCCCCCCCCCCTTCCCTTTCCCCCCCCGCCCTTCCCCTCGGGCCCCCCCCCCCCCCCCCCCCCCCCCCCCCCCCCCCCCCCCCCCCCCCCCCCCCCCCCCCCTTTCCCCTCCTTTCCCCCCCCCCCCCCCCCCCCCCCCCCCCCCCCCCCCCCCTTTTTTTTTTTTTTTTTTTTTTTTTTTTTTTTTTTTTTTTTTTTCTCCCCCCCCCCCCCCCCCCCCCCCCCCCCCCCCCCCCCCCCCCCCCCCCCCCCTTTTTTTTTTTTTTTTTTTTTTTTTTTTTTTTCCCCCTCCCCCCTTTTTTTTTTTTTTTTTGCGGGGGCTTTTTTTGTTTACTTCCCCCACACCCACCCGAACTTTCGTTAGTTCTTTTGTGTGACACCGATGTTTTCTGTCAAATAATTAATTACCTATAATTATACTTACATTAAGTCCATATGATGTAATTTTGAGGTACAGCAATGTAATTAATTGGTAATTAAATAAATAATTGCTATTATAATAAATATTAATTACCCCGCGATTTCCTCCACACCAAAACCCGTTCAGATACTAGGAGTTGATTTTTAAATAAACGCCTATGTGTTAAATATACAAGTTTCATCTCAAATATATAATTCGTTCGTGTCAACGTAATAAATTTTGTTTATAGACCCCTAGATGGCACGTATCTGCTACTTACTGAGATTTGTCTGAGAAACAGTACCTTCGTTTTCCCCAAATGTATTATTATACAAAACTGAATTTATTTTTTTGAAGTGATTTTTAATTTAAATTTTTTATGTTTAACATAATAATTTCTCGTGTCACAATGTTCGAACTTGAACTCCTCCGTTTTGGATTGACTGATTAAATTCATGTATGGCAAAACAGGTTTGTGGATCAGCTAGTATTTTGTAGGTCTCTTAAGAGTTGAAACTAAAGTTATATTTCTACAGTTGGAACGCAACCGCGTGTTGGAGGAAGCTTTGGCTGCACTCGCGAGGACGCATCACGCTCTCGAGATGTCCGTCGCCGAAGAGCTTACTAGAGTGAGTATTTTCTACCGTTGAGTACAGTCGCGAACAAAACGCGGATGTACAGTCGCGAAGTTAATATTGTTCTGTTGATTAATAAAGAAATTATTGAATGTTGATTACAGCTCTTAGTGACTTGTTAAAGGAAAATTATATTATTACAGAGTAAAAGGAAAAAGAAAATTCCACGGACGCCGAACGAATCGAGGGACAATTTTTTCGATGTTTATGACGGTATGTTGATGATTATTAATTTTTTTTTATTAATTTGGGTCTCAGAAATATCTTGGGTACATAACTCATCCCAGGGTGAATACAATTGTTATCGCTTGCTTTATAAAAACCAGTCGTAATCACACAGACAAACACTTGACTGTACTAAATTGATTCAGTTGAAGTTCTTTGTAAATTGTAGCGTCATATTTTTTTACTATCTTAACGACATATTTGTTTTATAAATGAGGTGTGATTATTTATAAAGGTTTTTAGTGTATATATGGATGAGTTTATTTCGTACTTGTGTATGACAGACACTGAAGACGACGATGACACATTAGTGACAGCGGGTTTGTCGAGTCCCCTCGGCGCTCTCAGCCCCTGGGGAAGCAGCCCCGACTTGACGCGACGAACGCCCGTAGGCAGTGATAGTGGTACCTTTTTTCTCTTTATTCTCAAGTTATTTTTACGCTTTTCTAACCACCTTACGAAAATGTTCATGGTTAGGAAAAAATATAAAAAAATAGTGGCTCTAATTCTCTATTTATACGTATTATATGTACAATAATGGTTAAAGGAAAAAATTTCTTAGATCATTTGGATTCAGTTTAGTTGTGTATATCGTTATCAGTATTTGTATAGTTTTAAAATTAATTGTATCTAGTAATACAAAAAAAAAAAAATATTATCATTAAAAGGCGTAAACTCTAGTCTAAGGCAAAAAGCATGTCAAACTTACTTTACATCTGAAGTAACTTGGCGATTGAGAAATCTAAAGAAAAACACTTTGTCAACGGTAGACTCACTACCTACCGTGACCACGCACGCTGTAAATCACGCGAAACATTAAAATAATGTAATATACTTAAATTTTCTAAAACACATAACTTAATCCGTTGACAAACTGTTTTTCTTTAAATGAGTAATATTTACGTAAATAAAAGACGATCGAGAAATCTTTTGCGTTTAGTTCGTCTACGATTTGTGATCATTAAATGTTAGAACGAATGACGTTGTTGCGCAAATGAAACAGGTGACGTCACGCCAACGAACGAGAACCAAGACGCTCGCCTGTCCGGTTCGTTCGGGTCTCCGCAATCCTTGCACACGGCGATCAGCCCTTGCAGCTCGCGAGGGACCCTCGTGTCGCAGGACGGGCACGTTTATAGGAACGCGCGGACTTACAGGAAGAATTGTGTACCAAGGTATTCCTATTTGCCACTGTTAATGCCCTTTGCTGACGTCACTATTATAATTTCCAGATACCACAGTTCAAATACAACATAGAGTTTATTTTTCAATGACAATACTTATAATAGATGCAAACGTGCTGAAAGCTTATATATTAAAATCAATATATAATCGTTGTAGGGTATGAATGTTGTGTGATATATCTAAACTGCTTGATCGATTTGAATGAATTGTGTGCGTATATTTGATTTTTTTAATACCCCTAGTAACGCAGGAGAAGCTATTTCGTCAATGCGATATTGGTTGATAGTTCAATTTTTGCTTTCATACGGTTTGAATTACTGTGGTTTCATTTCTATAATAATACTTAACTAAAGAAAACTTAATAAAATTATGCCCCCTTCTATAACTAATTACACAACAATTAGAAAACAATAAAAATATTTATACATTCAATTTGTAGCAAATTTACAAAAATTTTCAAAATTCATAAAATAAGGTGGAAACTAGAATAAAAAATATAGTAACACTTACTGAAATCAAATCTAGTCTCAAATCGATTTTTATAGATTTTTTTTCTGACCTACTTGCAATTAACACACATACACACAATTACATTTATTACATTTTGTACTTTATTTTTTTATTGCCACTTTGTTTTTTTTTATATTATTTTTTGTTTCAGCTCAAAATGGTCGCTTTAAGAATTCGTAACCCTTATTTGTTTACTTATTTTCATTATCGACCCGTGTTTTATATAGCCTATAACTTCCCCTATAAATGCACTAACAGAAAATAACTCTTCAATGAGATTTGTAACACTATTAAACGACTTATTTTTGTGAATATAAGATTGTATTGTTATTTTTTTTATATGGGTTTTATGATACGTGAGGCGAGTCCAAATTTGTCCGCAGATTGAAAAATACATTTTGAATAAGCACAATATAGTATTTAAAAGCATTTATTTTAGCATTTGACAATTGACCAATCTAATATTTTTTTGACGGATTTATTAGTACTTAATTTTGATACTTTGTTTTGTGTGCGTCCAAAAATACTGTGATATTTTATGTGATGAAAAAACTTTGGAATGTCATTTTATTAAGATGTCATTGAACCTTTGCCACTATTAGCAAGATTTTTTTTCGATATTAATTTGAAATACAATCAATTCTAATCTTTACTGCCTTAAGATTTAATCTACATTACAGAGCAATTTAAATTAATATTGTATTAATCTTGCTTTATGGTAGCTATGGTGCCATAATACAAATTAAATTCGTTTAAGATTTAAACTAATTCGTAACACAGAAATTTGTTCATCACATATAGTAATAGAAATTATTTTAAATTAATTTTTGCGAAGGGTTCTATTTTAGTTTTTATTAAGTTTATTTAATCCTAAAATGTTTTGTTATTATTTAAATTTCTTTATACAATTAATATTTTTTATTATTTTAAATATTTAAAAGCTGATACAACTAGGGAGTTGCGAATCGCGAAAAACGCGTAAGACCATTTCACTATTGTCTGGTCTGTTTTAGCTTGCCTTTGGCTATCTGAGATTTTTCATTTACTCTATAATATTTTGTTCACATATTCGACATTCACAATGACTAGTTTGACGTGACGCGTACGTGTCGTATGGTAATTTTACAATCAACTGGTAAAAAAGCAAAATATTTAACACAATTATATAATAGAGTACTTAGAGTCGTTCATTATGTAATGAGAGATTAATCCTTATAATTATAGATCGGTGAAAATTATGCTGCTCATCTGACGAAACCATAGTGTATGGAAATACCTGTGTCTATAGTGGATCTATGGTTATTTTATTTCAATTTTTAATATGTGATCGCTCTTAAGTACGACTATATTATATCTAACATACAATGTTTGCACATTTCCAAAATGTTTTTAATGTCAAACTCAATCTATTAAACAACAAATATAACCAGTCTAAAAACAAGAATAAACAAACAGATAATAATTGTTTTAGCAATGTAATCGGCAGTTCAAATATTACTTGTCTAGTAGAGTAAAAGTAAGGGCCGTATAGACCCACGCCGAGAACGCCTGGGATTCGTTCTAATCTGTTTACGTTCTCGGATTCAGGTGAGAAAGAACGTAACTCACCGCGAACTGGGCATCTCTTTCTCTTAGTCTTGCAGAGCTTTCACGGTGTGAGTCTGTAATTGCCGCTGTTTAACGAATTGTTTTTGAAAAGCTGATAACATAATATGTTACATTGTGTTCATAGTTACCAACTATTCTGATTTGGTTAATAAATTTGTTTAACATTTTTCGTTATTTTTGTTCTTACCTTTATTTTTCTGTTGTACTTCCATTTTCATGTTTACAGTAATAACTGCATACATGTATAGAATTTCGTTAACCATATCCAAAACCAAGTCCTGTACAATGGTATAAGTATACTACAATAAAATATATACATTGGACCTTAAGAAATATGTGTTGCTTTTAAGCGCTCTTCTGTGGACGAAAAAACTGATCGCGTATTAATTATTTCACGCTACATATAATAGAAATAGCAGCACCAGTTTGTATATGTACGTATGTATAAGATATTATGATAATACAATATGGAAGCAAGTATAGCGCAAATGAGAATTTCTCTAACTACCACATATATGTGGATATATACCTACTACTGACGTTCGCGTGGTCCTAAAGATGAAAATACGCAATGAATACATAACTTATCGCTTGAATATTCATTAATATAGCAATAACCCTAACAAGCCGCTTAAACTTTATTTGCTTAAATTAATTTCTCAAAAAAGAATTAATTGATAAACGTATTTATTCACTTTATAACGTTTTGTAGTGTGAATTGTAATTCAAGACCGTCTTCGATTCCAATATGCGTTACCAAAGAATTGCGCAGAATGACAATCGATTGACCTTGCCTGTGTCTGGAGCCCAAAAACTGAGTGTAAACGCGTGGGTAGGTTCCAATCAATAATACCTTCATAGAAATTTAATATTTTCGTAAGAATTGAATCATTTAAGACAAAGCATATATAATACTTATAAAATATTATAAAAAATGCACTAATGAATAAAATTGCTGTCTTTATTAAATGTTATTTAAATATACCGAATTTACAAAATAAACATTATAGTTACATATATTTCATAACAGAACTCTTTTTTTACCCTGGCTTAAGATACCTTAGATAATTATACGAATTTTTTTTTTAAAATGACTAATTTTCTGGGAAACACCGATCAATTACTGTAATATCCTCACTCCCGCGTTGCACAGAGTACCAACAAGTTATTGAGCCTCACATAGTTCAAGAGTTTTCGTTAAATGCATTAGGTAAAGTTTTGGATGTAGCTATTACCATATAAATTTCAAAATCAAATTTCTTTTTTTTTAAGAAAAATATTTATCGTTGAAGTTAAGACGTACGTCACCGAATTAAACAGAACGTTGTCTTGTGTGGGTTCGGGAAAAATCTCTATGCGTAAAATTCAGTAAACTGACTTACACTATTCCAAATTATCGCGTCATATATACATCGTTTTGACAGCAAAAACCACTCCCATATTACATTTTATAGCGATAAGTAGTGTAACAAAGTTTTTAATAACTACAAGTTATATGAACTGTGAGTGCTAGGCGCCATTAAGCGAGGGGTGGTTTGCGTGGGTGAGGGTAGACAGGCGTCCACCGGTCTGAGATATTCGGTATTTTTCAGCATTCAGTTGTGCTGCAGCGGTCAAGTCGTGTGCACGTCTCGTTAGGTTCATATCGTGAGTTACGTAATTATATTTTGCCAGGCATGTTGTAGTGTTCAGTGGTGAATTTGACGCTGCAATTGTCTATTTATTTAATAATACGTATAGTCGAGAAATGGAAAAAGTTGTTCAGGTCAATGGGTTTACTTAATCCAGGTAGAAATCTATTTATACGGTATATGGCCTATAAATTCATTGAAGTAAATAAATTGTTTAATATCCATGTTCTTAAGCTTTCCTGGCTAAAGTAAAACTTAATAATCAGAACGTATGATTTCATCATTTATCAATAACAATGAACAGGTAGGTACTATAAGCATCTAAGTGCTCTCAAAAATGGTATATAAACTCAAGTTCAACCTTCAATTTAAAAATTTGTTTCAGAACATTTGAGTGGCTTTATTTCATTTTACTGTTTGCTAGAATTGGCAAGATTTGGACCACATACATTCCGAATCTTGCCTTTATCTGTATACGTATAAAAGTTACATTTTCCATGAATTAGTATGTAAATGTAATATCATTTTTTAACTTAATCAGTAACATTTTTGTTTATACATTTTATTTACACCGTAATGGCCACTATAAAATCTCTTACACGGAATTAAGATCCAAGCTTGTTTTAAGTATTAAATTTGTTTTAAAGTACTACGGTAGCCTGATACTACAGTTGGCTTTAATCCAAAACCGCATAATATTAGTCCTTGAAGGTGCTTGAAGAAAATTCTGGATCCGAAATTTTCTTTGGAAAATTTAAAATTGCAGTGAATTTTAAATGTATTTCTCGTATTTTACTTTCTTTTACTGTTTAGTATATGTGAATTAGATATTTTTAGAACCGATTCAATTTTAGATTTATAAATTCAAGAGTTGGGTCAATTTACTTCATCTCTCTCCTATATTCTACATCAACTCCTGTCGATAAAATTACAACTCATGTGAAAATCCGAATGAAAAACTACACGAAATTTATTATTAATTTTAATTGGTCGGAAAAATTTATCTTAGTGGATGAAGCAAGATTCGTTAAGTCTTTTTCGTATTACGATATGAAGAAAGAGGTCAAGACGTAGGTACCACTGTCTCAATTCCCGACGCGTTTCGCCTATATTTCTTTGTTACTTTATTTTAAAACATACTTTACAATTGTATTGTCTATGATATTTTTTTTTTGTGTGTTATATTTTTTGTATAAGTTATAATACAAGTTTCACTCTGCGTCTCGTTCACGTCTATGTGAACTGTGAATAAAAAAATACGATTATAAATGAGATTGCTCAAAATATCAATTATTGTTTCTACAATTATTTTATTCATTAATATTTAATTTTACAATTATTTTAAAATGGCGTATGGGATTTTTTTACATTCTATGATTTACAACAGTTTTATACTGCATTTGAGTAGCTTTAATAGAATAATTAACATTCAAGTAGGTATATACTTTATTGCACATTTTGTTTTCTCTTATATGAAAATGCCAAACACAAAAGGGACACATATTCGGAGCCCTACCTTGACCCTGGCCTACTTTTCTAATGTCACACAGAAATGGTGTGTCATTATCCGTGCATTAGTAACATTATATGGTTTAACTTGTACTTCTAGAGACCACTTAGTTATATAAATATTTAAAGTAAGCGTGACTCGCCTTAATTAAGTCGGAGTCGGCTCTCATTTATTTACAAAAACTTGTGATGCCTTTGATTACCACCTTTTATGTTACTGCATATTGAATTATTAATAGTTTAATTCAAATATGGTTGTATTTGTTTTTTTGGGAAAATACTGCTGCCGTAAACAGCAAGTTTCGTCAAAAAAATTTTTTATACACAATATCTACTCATGAGATCGATAAAGATCCTAGATCTTATTCGCGGATCCCAAAATTAAATCACTTTTGACGAATATCAGGGCTTCAAATAAGGAAAGTGTGGGCCTGACTGTGCCATGATTTTTGTAGAGAATTCGCCTTAATAAGCCCGAAATAAGCCTTTAACAAAAAGGAAATGTATTAGTTGTGATCGATTCACTAAAATAATCCAATACCGTTTGCTCCTTCGACAGGCAGATATTCTTAAAATAATGTTTTCATGAATATGTTAAAAACGTAGAAACGTAGAGTATATAAAATTGCAGTTTATATACCTACTTTTAAACTTCCCGGTGCGTAATTACTCTTTACATACAAAAGTAAAATGTGTATCTATAGTACTTCAATTAGTATTGGCTGCAGGCTCAAATCACCACTGATGTTTTGAATGTATTGTTTACTGGGATGGATGTAAAAATTATACACAAAGACTAGTGGAGTGTTCTGTGTGGACTTCGGGGTGACAGTTTTTGAACTCCTGGTGGTTGTAAGATGGAAGATAATGTTCACAAGCAGTACACGTATAGGTAAGTTTTTTTATTTAACCCATGAGTTGCGACAAAAACAAAATTATGCTGCTCTTTCGGAATGAGAAACGCAGGACATTTTAATAAGCGACACAAACCAGCGTGCGGTCGTTATAACTTTTCAGTACTTAATTCGTCGGAACAGTATGTCTTATGACGTCCGTCATGGGTTTAATTATTTGGTATTAGACAAGGTTAATGTAATTAAGTATGTAGTAACTGACAACACAAATAATTAATGATAAAACAGGTATAGGTAAACATTAAATAAATAAATTACTTGAATGCTAATTTTATTTTATATGTCTAGTAAACAGATATATTACAAGAGGAATGAGTAAATAATTTCAGCCGACGTCTTGTAATTTAATTTTCCAACCTCCGTTCGCCCATTCCAAGCAGATGACTTATTTAACAAGTTTATATCGCAATTGCTTTCAAGATTGTTTACAAGAATATTATAAACGAGACAATTTACAAACTTATCAAGTATCTCAATTTTGTGCTAAGGTTAAGATAAAAAAAAATTGTTCATTCGAAATACATTTAAAAAAAACCACTGCAAAAATCATCACTGAAAACATTTGTTTTCCCAGAGTAAACTTTATATACCTAGGTATATAAAGTTTCAGTTTTCGTAGAGTAGCAACAGAAGCAAATATTTGCTTTGATGAAAATCAACACACCTACTGACTTTGGAAAGACAAGAGCGTTTTATTAGGTTTAACATTTGGAAACTGCATGCTTAGCATTGCGATGAAATATTTCAAAGGCGTTATATATTTATATATTGATATCTAATTACCATTGTATGTTGTTAATAAATATAACACTGAATGGTATTGCATTAGCAATAAAAAAAAATTCAGTAGGCGTACGAACTCTACCTTTTATATTACTATACTTAAGATACAACAACGGAAAACAAACATTGTTATTTATGAGAACCCCTGTTCTTTTTATGCAAATTTCTATGCTTTTATATAATTAGGGGGCAGGAGACTCACCTGATCTTAATGACGCCCATGGACAATCACAATGCAATAAATTTGTGTAGTGCCTTATTTTTATTTATAATGCGTATGTATA
The DNA here is from genome assembly GCA_963693355.1 of Pontia daplidice. Lineage (NCBI taxonomy): Eukaryota > Metazoa > Arthropoda > Insecta > Lepidoptera > Pieridae > Pontia > Pontia daplidice. Next base: position 2,769,910 of record CAVNZL010000018.1, on the reverse strand, counting down.
TAATTATTATTGGCTGTCGAATTTTTACAACTTAGGACACTAGTGAAATAAGATGTAATTTTCAACCATACGTTTATTATGTTAATATTCCTAAATTAAACTTAAAAACTAAACATAAAAACTGATTTACTGACAATACTGATTAAATTTATGAAGACAGGGTAGGGGGAACCTTGAAACAAATTATAAAAAGATTGACAATATTCATTACATTTTAAAAACACTCATATTTAGGGAATTAATAGAATTTTCGAGAGAGGGAGAGCCGTATCTTGATTGTTGCTCACAACAGTAGAAAGCTAATATTTTAACAATCTGCCCATCTATAGTCTTTCGTCAAGTTAATTTTCATAGGGATACCAAAAATCTTAATAAATATATCGAATTTAATTTAAATCGATGTAACCACATGTATGTAGGCAATTAATACTGAGGTACGAAGATTTGTACAACGCTGAGTGAGTCAACGCTGTCGGGAATGCCGGATGCGAGTATTGATCGCTCGGGAACGACCTTGAACAACTCAGCATTCGTAGCCCGAGCACACGGCTTTATCTAATGCCTCCTTAAACAACGATTTAAATATGTTATAAACAAATATTAGACAGGTTTATGATTCTAAACCAAGATGAAATATTTTTTCCAATGTATGATTCACAAACAATAAAGATTTAGGAAAAAATATTCAACTATGTCGAATTAGGAATTATTATTTAATGATTCTGTGGGTATGTAAATACGTAATAGGAGTAATTTTGGCAGTGTTTCTTTACTGGAATTGAATATACCTCAACCAGTGGTTGCTGTACACTTGTATGCACTGCCTGTGTGTATATGTTTCAATTATCAAATGGAACATATTTACCAAAGTCAAGGTCAAGGTAAGAAATAATATGCATATTTAAACGTCTAGACAACCCTGAGTAGGGTCTGATAGGCAAAGCTCCACGTCTCAATAGAATCTTACAGTGATAAAACACCGTCATCTTAAAAATTGTACGTATTACGGTTTTCTTATTTTTTTTTAGTAATTTACAGCATTTAGATTGACTATTATACAGAAATAATACTAAGGCATATTCATACAACAATTCAATACTTTTCTGTATTTTCAGGACATCACTCCCCGTGGCACAATTCAGCCGTGGTGACTTTTCCCTGTGGTCAGTTTTGAAGAACTGTGTTGGCAAGGAATTATCCAAGATCACCATGCCGGTGGTATTCAATGAACCACTCTCATTCCTCCAGCGGATGCTGGAGTACCTGGAGTATGCTCATCTTCTAAGGAAGGCTTCGGAACAGACAGACCCTGTGAATAGGATGGAGTATATTGCTGGTAGGTTGGTTATGATACTCTTACGAACTAAATACCAATTTGAAAGCAGAGACTTTTTATATGTGCTTTGAGCAGAGACATATATATATTGTATAGTGTTCAATAATGTATATATATATATATATACACTATACAATATATAAGATACATATTGAACACAATTCCGTGTATAAGGAACTGTCGTATCGGACTAGTCTGATCCAGAAGCTTTTGTGATAAATCAATGTCTAAATCAAATAAGAGAAAGAAATATTCAATAACATTAGCTTGCGAAAGTCCGATCGTAGCCAGAGTATAGGATATGAGGACGATATTCACAGTATACATACAAGTCTGCGGACATACTTCATTATAATTTGTCCAATGTGTCAAAACTAAATACAGAAAGCATTGTATTCTATATTTTGACAATTATATTACTTATACTTGTTGCAGCATTCGCAGTCAGCGCGTTGGCCTCAAACTGGGAGCGCCTCGGTAAACCATTTAATCCTCTTCTCGGTGAGACCTTCGAACTGGAGCGACCCGAGTTTCGAGCAGTTTGTGAACAGGTAAATTATAAATCCTCTTTCAATACATTACTCATTCTTTAACTATTCTATGGAATTTAAATATGCACAGACCAACAAAAAATAAATTTAATTAATTTTTGTACATTTTTATACTATTATAATTACTTAATTTAAAAATTGTTATGAAAAACGCCAAATGAAAAAAGTATAACGACCAAGTGCTCTCATGCGCGATTTTCTGAACAATGAACATTAACACCAGTAATGAATGTAATAATCTAGATATAAATATAAGTAACACCTCTAAAAAAATTTTTAAGGTGTCCCACCACCCTCCAGTATCCGCGTTCCACGCTGAAAGCCCTCATTTTGTCTTTCACGGCTCTGTGCATCCCAAGCTGAAGTTTTGCGGCAAAAGTGTGGAGATTCAGCCCAAAGGACACGTTACGGTTGAATTGCCAAGGTAATATCCCAGTTTGGACTATGCCTAAAAGGAACCATAACTAAAGAGGTTATTGTAGAACTTGTAAGTAAAACAAAATTACTTTAGGAGATATACTGAGATATACTACCTTTTCTAATATATATTCTAATTCTAATTACATTTTTTAATTGTATTGTATACACGGGTTAAATAACAAGAATAAAATATAACCCAGCAAGCGTTCCGTCTCGAGATGTAAGAGCTAACCCCGAATAAAATCTATTCGGATTGGCAGACCAGGTACCTAGTACAGATTTCATTTTATTATTAGCAAGCAGTTCTCAGCGGTTCCGGCAGCATTAATTAAAATAGGTGCACATCAAAACACGCGAAATTTCTACATTAAAGCAGCATATATTTATGGCAGTGAGATGTTATATAGCCTGCCTCGATAAATCTAGTACGAAAGTATCAAGGTAGCAATTCTTGAGATTCAAGTGATATATTGATTCATACATAAATTATATTATTAGATGGGGCGAAGCCTATACATGGAGTAACGTGAACTGCTGTGTTCATAACGTGATAGTTGGCAAGCTCTGGATCGAACAGTATGGAAGTATGGAGGTGACGTGCCATGGAGGTGCTGGCCTCAAAGCTAACCTCTGTTTCAAACCAGCTGGCTTCAATAACAGGGACCTGCATAGGGTTGATGGCTTCATTATGGACCCCAGGTTTGTCTTGTAGTTCAGAAGAATCAAAAAGAGCGGTGTTATTAAATTTCTTTGTAAAATATTTAAATTAAGGTCAAAAATAACATTAAACAATAACGGATAATTTTAGCTAACAGCTCCAACAAGAGAGATTATTATTAAAAAAATATTAAAAACTACTTTCATACATGTTTTTACATTAATTACAATAATATCATTAACATTATTATTTTCTCATGTTATATACATATAACATTATATGTATATAACTGTTATATACATATAACATTAATATGCTATGTTTTCTCACTAGTATTTTATCATACAGCAAAAAGCGCTTGCGATACTTGTACGGTAAATGGACCCAGTACATCAAGTGTTGCTCATCGGTTACTTATGAACAATGGCTGAAGGAAAGAGGCGACGACGCTAGCACACAACAGACACCATCGCACACGCCGAAGAAAGTCCTGGCAAAACTCAACAGCTTCAAAGTTGGGGCGTTGCGCTCTATGTCTATACAAGATGTTAGTATACAAAAAATAGTCTATGAAAAGCTGAGTTAAAACCCTGATAGATGTACCCATGTACATGAATATGGATTCTTTCTATGTGCTCAATAAATATTCATACGCTGAACTTAATTGAATACATCACCACGTCAATTCGGTGTGTCATAAAAACCTCTTTTTTATACAGCAGCAAGCAAACATGCAAGGCATATCTCATGTTATGCTAAATTCTCCTCCCGTCTACCATTAGTCTCACATCGCTATAGGCCGGAAACTCCAAAATCAGTTGTTGTTTTTTTTAAGGAGGATGCTGAGACGTCAGACGAAGTACCGAAACCAGACGAATCGTACAACATTGATATCCCCGGATCGGTCACTTTATGGGAAGCAAGACCAAGACCTGAGAACAGCGCGCAGGTACGCCTAAAGAACTTCAATGTATATGTCAGTGTTATCCTAATATGGCAACTTATATTTCTCGATGCTGTCACATTTCGGATATAATAATTAAAACAGCTTAAAGTTATATTCCTTTGAGTCCGAACTGTGTTCCCATTGACAAGGCATATTAAATTATTATTTTTTAATTATTGCTTATTGTTTCTACTAATACTTACTCCCCCGTATTTTTTCGCTTATTGTGCCCGATAAATCGCTTTGAAGTATTAAATAAAACATACATTTCGTTTCATTGTGTGCTAATTTTTCAGTACTACCAATTCACCGAGTTCGCGATGTCCTTGAATGAATTGGAGCGTGATATGAAAGGGCAGTTGTGTCCGACCGACAGCCGGCTGCGTCCTGATATCCGACTATTGGAACAGGGCGATATAGATGGTGCTGCTGCTGAGAAGACTAGATTAGAGGAGAAGCAGAGGGCAGCCAGGAAGGTTTTGAAGAAAACACCAGACGCATGGCAGCCCAGGTGAGTTTGTCTAAGCACTCGATCACTCGCACTGATATGTCCCTTTGTGTGTTTTTAAAATTATTTGAAGTATCAAATAATTTTAAATCTTCTTAATTTTATATTTCTCTGATATATCCATTAGTAAATGGATATATCAGAAAGTTATATCATACTCCAAAATCATTGCGGATATAATAATATTTTAAGAAAAATACCTATTTTCCTAATACAACCAAAAAAAAGTTCACCAAGAGTAGTGATGACGCGAAATATTTCACGAAATACGCTGCGGCGTTCAAGGCTTCTCAGCTAGACAACTTAGTTTTAAATTACTATAAAAACTAGCCTGTTCATTACTATGGTTACCATATTTATAAATAACAAATCAAATTATTTTTGGTGATTTGATAATTATAATTTTAATATTGTCTTTTATTGACATAACTATTACTCATTTAAAGAAAAACACTTTATTAACGGATTTAAGTTATGTATTATTGCAAAATTTAAATATATTTTACATTATTTTAAAATTTTCCAACGTTTTGGTTTTTTCGGGGTGCGTGGTCCGCTAAACTTTACGGCGTGACCACGCACGCTTACATAACTTAAATCCGTTAATAAAGTGTTTTTCTTTAAATTCTGATTTTGTTAGAGAAATATTAAAAAATAATAATTACGTGTTTCAGGTGGTTCAGCCAAGGCACAAACCCGTATACCAAACAAGAAGATTGGCTTTACAACGGCGGCTATTGGGATAGAAACTACCAACATCTTAAAGACGTCGATATATTTTAAATGTCATCGAATATATTTTTACATAAACCATACAGCGTACGGACGATCGTTTAACATTCCACTTGCCAAGACATGAAAATGCACTTAACTGTACCTATAATTTTTATTAATTGCTCAGTACTTTAGTGACATAAAAAATTAGTAAATTATATATAATGTTACTAAAAATATTTTTTTCAAAGAGCTTCCATTATCGCTTGGAAAATTTATACTGAGAGTTATTGAATTATCCATAATTATTGTATCATAGCAATGTATTGTGGTACTAGATCAAATTAATATTAAATGTTAAATAAGGTAAAAGTTTAAATGTTATTTAAGGGAATCTTTATCTTAATTTAGATTCAACTTCTGTGATGATGATGCACAATAGAATGCTATTATTATTGGCACACTGTTATCCTTTGCTAAGCAAGTATTTTATTTATGGTATATATTTACATGATAAAGAATTAATATTTCAAAGGTATGAAGACATACGTCGGATCTATGGAAGTTGATAAGAATGCAGCCGGCTCAATTCTGTACTTGCACCAGTAACATAAAATAACAATATTATTAATAGAATCAGGCGTTACTTTGCTGAAGTCCATAGTTTTAAACTCTAATAGACCATCTATAAGGAAGAGGGGGGGGGGGGGGGGGGGGGGGGGGGGGGGGGGGGGGGGGGGGGGGGGGGGGGGGGGGGGGGGGGGGGGGGGGGGGGGGGGGGGGGGGGGGGGGGGGGGGGGGGGGGGGGGGGGGGGGGGGGGGGGGGGGGGGGGGGGGGGGGGGGGGGGGGGGGGGGGGGGGGGGGGGGGGGGGGGGGGGGGGGGGGGGGGGGGGGGGGGGGGGGGGGGGGGGGGGGGGGGGGGGGGGGGGGGGGGGGGGGGGGGGGGGGGGGGGGGGGGGGGGGGGGGGGGGGGGGGGGGGGGGGGGGGGGGGGGGGGGGGGGGGGGGGGGGGGGGGGGGGGGGGGGGGGGGGGGGGGGGGGGGGGGGGGGGGGGGGGGGGGGGGGGGGGGGGGGGGGGGGGGGGGGGGGGGGGGGGGGGGGGGGGGGGGGGGGGGGGGGGGGGGGGGGGGGGGGGGGGGGGGGGGGGGGGGGGGGGGGGGGGGGGGGCCCCCCCCCGGGGGGGGGGGGGGGGGGGGGGGGGGGGGGGGGGGGGGGGGGGGGGGGGGGGGGGGGGGGGGGGGGGGGGGGGGGGGGGGGGGGGGGGGGGGGGGGGGGGGGGGGGGGGGGGGGGGGGGGGCCGGCCGGGGCGGGGGGGGGGGGGGGGGGGGGGGGGGGGGGGGGGGGGGGGGGGGGGGCGGGCCCCCCGCCCCCGGGGGGGGGGGGGGGGGGGGGGGGGGGGGGGGGGGGGGGGGGGGGGGGGGGGGGGGGGGGGGGGGGGGGGGGGGGGGCGCCCCCCCCCCCCCCCCCCCCCCCCCCCCCCCGGCGGGGGGGGGGGGGGGGGGGGGGGGGGGGGGGGGGGGGGGGGGGGCCCCCCGCGGCGCCCCCCCCCGCGGGGGGGGAACCCCCCCCCCCCCCGCGGGGGGGGGGGGGGGGGGGGGGCCCCCCCCCCGGGGGCGGCCCCCCCCCCCCCCCCCCCCCCGGGGGCCCCCCCCCCCCCAAAAAAAAAAAACCCCCCCCCGCGGGGGGTCCCCGGGGGCCCCCCCCCCCCCCCCCCCCCCCAAAAGGGGGGGGGGGCCCCCGGGGGGGGGGCCCGCCCTTTTTTTTTTAAAAAAAAGGGGGGGGGGGGGTTTAAAAAAAGGGGGGGGTTTTAAAAAAAGGGGTGAAAGGGGGGGGGGGGGGGGGAAAAATTCCTTTCTTAAAACTTTCGGTGCGGCCCTCGTATATCACCAGCAATGCTCTACGAACAGCGTTTCACGAGTAAAGACTTCCTGAGGATGCTCCGGTGGTCGGGGCAAAACGCGCGTCTAGTGTTTCGGTTTCTTTCGCAGGGTAATGCTGGTAGATTGATATATTAGAGTTTTATTATTATAAAACTACAATATGTATAATATATATTTTTTATTAATTAAAAGACATCGCTACAGATAAAATTGATGTCAATTATTTAATGATAATAAATATATAATACAATTTTACTGTTATTTTTTTAATTATAATTTAATTTTGAGTTTTGATTATTATTTCGCAAAATACACAAGAAAACACACAAATTTATAGTAGTAAATTATTAAATTGTAGTATAAAGTGAAGTATATATTATTAGGTACATATTTTCATACATTCATTTTTTAAAGTGTAGAAAAATTTTCAATTATGTTGAGAAACGTTAACAATATATCTATGTATGTAGTAAAAGTAGTTGGCTATTGAAACCTTATTATCAAATGTATACCTGATTGTAAATGTTTGTTCAATAAATAGTATAAAATAATTTGTTCTTACTCTATTATATCACTGAACGATTAGAAATATTTTCATCCTGTTCCAATTATCTACACAACGATACGATATGATAGCGACAAGACTCTAAAATGGTAAGAAAGAGATCTGAGAGAGAGAGAAAGATGGTCAGAAAGAGAACAAACAGGATCTGTTAACTTCCGTTAAAGAAAATCCATCATATTATTATTTATATGGATAGTACACCTCTCCAGAATCTTGTGTGATAGAAATTATTAAAATAATTGAGTCCTTGTCTAATGTTTATTCAATAAATAGTATAAAATAATTTGTTCTTACTCTATTATATCACTGAACGATTAGAAATATGTTCATCCTGTTCAAATTATCTACATATATACGATATGATAGCGACAAGACTCTAAAATGGTAAGAAAGAGATCAGAGAGAGAAAGATGGTCAGAAAGAGAACAAACAGGATCTGTTAACTTCCGTTAAAGACAATCCATCATATTATTAGTTTATTAGTATATGGATAGTACACCTCTCCAGAATCTTGTGTCCTTGTCTAAATTATTCAATTAAAATTTTAATTTTATAATGAAATAAAACGATTTCATAAATGTAATAAATTTTATTCTAAAATATATCACAATTTCACAAATAAATACACGCAGGTACCTTCAATATAAATATAACCATCTGAACAGATTTCCATAACATCTAATCCCATATTATAGTAGTTGAATTAATTTGAAATATTAATTTTTAAATACTATTAAATATTAATAGTATTTAAAAACCCGATACAAATTACTTTTTAAATGTATGGATTAAAACATAGTGAATTCGTTTGTTTTCTGGGGTGAAATCAAAGAATTCACTATTTTTAACTTTGAAATACTATAATGGCACTATTTAGAGGCAAATAACAATGACTTTCTATAGACAAGGACTTTGCATGGGTAAACATATAGTGTTCATTACTGCCTAATGACATACAAACATTTTATACAGTTCTAGTATCAGCGGTAACGTAACTTTACAACTCTATATTAAGAACTTAATTAAGAAACGGAACACATTTTTGTATGGTCCTTGTATATCGAAAGTCATTGGCAAATAATGATTATCTTTGTTTTACATAGAACCTCGGATTAATTTATTTAAAAAAAAAACAGTTTTACATGTATATTGATAACATAACTATACCCATTAGAAAAATCAACCTGTCCTTAACTATCAGACAACCACAATTTCAGACAATAACAATAATATTTCGCCGATTACTTTTTATCTTATCTAGCTGAATTTTTCTAACTACAGAATAGATATATTTTTAATTTGTGCAATTGTTACGACGGCTGAGATGCTAGCTCGTGTTATTGCGTGGTAGTGTAATCAGAAACTTAATCAGCTTCGCCGGATGCGATAATTTACAATTGTTTTCACTTGATAAAATTGTCTCGATGCGCGCGCGCTGCCGTAATTTTGGTTTATATCTATTTTTAGTACGTTTTATTACAATTTATTTATCAATTATGCAGAAATAATGCAAACATAAAGCTATTCTATAGTCGTTATAGACATATTGCACGTTTATTTAATTACTATATATTATCAAATGTTAGTACAAAAATATATTTCAGGAGACAATATTATGCCGTTACGGCATAATATTGTCGTTCAGTCCACAACTTAAGGCACAGACATGTAATACGGAGACTAATGGAAGTATAATTTCAATATTTTAATCATAAAGGCACTCCAGGTTCGCAATTATCTAAGGCAAATAGAAAAAACATTGACAGCTCTTGGTTGACAGATTTAGTTTTATGTGACGTTCTGAAATACGTTGGATGTGATTGCGCATTACGCTTAATTTATAATATTGAAATAAATTGCTAAAACTTACATATACAATATTTCCCCTTATGTCTTAATTAGTCACCTCGCAAACTTATGACCATAATATCATCTGGCAATTGGGTTTTGATTTAATTCAACTTCTTTGTGACCGTGTTGCTCCTGTCGTTTGCTATAAACGTCTCAACACATCTTCAAACCAGATGAAAGTTTAATGTATACTTTAGAATACGGTCTTAGGGCTCTAGACAAAAATATTTGATAACGTGTGGGTCGTAAAGTATTGTCTAAACTCTTTGAGATTAACACGGTGGCTGAGAGATGAGCTAAGCTGCGAGGCGCTTCTAATTAAGGTGTACTTAGTCTATAATTTTTTAACAACTACTTATCACACTGGTCTTACAGCTATCTATGGTAGAAAAATATAAAAATGTCCGTCAATGGATCCTTTCCAGTGATTGATGATATAGCATTCTTCTCTTGTACAAAACCTTAGAAGTAAACCAGGATTATAATTCGAAACGTATTTTCCCAAAATCGATCGTTTTCATAACGAAGATAGCATAAATATATACAAGTATGCTGTGTATATAATATGCGATGTAACATAGGATGTCCATAAATATGAGCTGAAATGAGCTATGAAACTAGCGAGGTCTCGTACTGATCAAATGACACCAAAATGATGAACTGGATACCAATGTACTACAGGGACAACAAACATGATACCACCACAATATAATGTAAGACTGTACCTACATCGATTTATTGAGGTTCGAGCCCTGAGTCCAAATAGTCCTTCAAATGTAGCGGCACCTGCACGGGTAATAATCTGCACCACTGGAAATGATTAAACTCCTTTAAATATTGGTCCTTTATTTAAGATATTGTTATTCACGATGACTACAGTTTGTTGCTCAGGGTCTTACTGTCCAATTTGTACGGATAAAAAACCCTTTTCACCCGGTCATCATACAGCTGCCTGATAATAAATTGGGTATTGAGTAGTAGAGTTCAATCCTTGAATTTGGAATAAAAATAACATTTCTATATTCAGCCGTTAACCATTTCGATTATGTAAACGCTAATCTTAAATCGCCAATGACAATAGTATTGCATTTTTTCGATGAATTAAAATTAAAGTTAATTCCATTTCTCCTATTTCCTTATCTTATTCAGTCCGATTGCACTATTTTAATAAATCTTTCATCATAGGTAAAGGTTGGCAGAAAGGGACCAATGGATTAAAACAGTGTAATAAGACTGATTGGAGGACATAGCGACTATTCTAGAACTACTTAGTCGATGACGTCGATTTGTTTACCCGAATAAACTAATCGACAGTCAACATCTTTTGCATTTAGTCTAGCGTATACAATGTACATCCAAATCGACACCATAACTAGAAATAAAATCTATTGCGCCTCAAGTCCAGAATCCAAAAAGTCCTTTAAATGCAGGGGCACGGGTCTGGGGAAAATTCGGAACCACTGAAAAGGAAAGGTGACGTACACAATCTAATACTGGATAGGTCGGTAATGTATTGCAAGGGGTTGAGACAAGAGTATTTTGCGGTAAGCGTAACCATTTCCATAATTGCATCACTAAAGAAAATCAGCTAGTTAGTTTACTAAACATAAATTTCAATAGTGGCAAATATGTTTCATCAAAATATTGTGACTTTTGATATTATACGAGTTTTACTAATGTTTTCTAACGGTCACGCGTACCGGATAATACATTTGATTTAAGATCATGATACCATATCAAACAAAATGATCCCAGTTAAAAACTACATAGAAAATAATTGTTTAGAGATTACATTTAAGGCGTAAGCATATGAATAGGAGAGGGTACTTATTGTTATTTCTAAAACCTCTAGGTTTTGAAACTATGGAATTGAGGATAAAAATAAGGAATCATTTTCATAACAAGCAACAAACAATTTTAATACAAAAGGTAAACAAATCTTGAATGTGGACATCGGACTTGTCGCATCGATCACAAAATTTCATCAATGCTTTGACATTCTACTGGAGTTTCACACATTCTAGTGAGTTTGCCACATTTTTATATGCTAGAGTTGTATGAAGCAATATATTTCATTGGGTATGCGAAAACGAAGATTTCTCATACAAATAATTGACATATGTAATTTTACTTTCGTGATTAAAACTTTGTCAGTTTCATTGTCAAGTTACCGTTCTATGGAAATAACCTAACTGTTTACATACTGTAAAACAGTAAATCAAACCTGTTGATATTGCTAAGATGAATTAGTTCAGTTTTGTGTTGTATTATTTATATTATCACAGTTGATTGGGGGACACCAATTTTGTTGAAAAATAAATACATTTTTATCTATAGGATTGTAAAACATTGGGATAAATTAAATAACTTACCTGGTTGATGTAATAAAGAGAGCTGGGAATTGTGATTTCTGAGTAGTTCCTTCTAACAGCATCAAGGATGTTGTCAGCTGCCTCCTGGGGAGATATGATCTTCATCAGCGACGGGAACTTAATTTTCGGGTTCTTACACAGGCCGGTGTCCACGATGTATGGGTAGATACAGGTAAGTTTAATCTGCAATTGGAAATATAATATGAATAGACGTAAGTAGGAATCACGGAAAAAAATCAAAGAGGTAGGCTATTCTACTGTTAGCAATGGACCAAGTTCTAAACATCAGATGCTAGATTAGATGAAATACGATTGCTTCTACCAGAGATTATTGCCAGTTCTTCTCGCTCTACGGTCTTAATTTGTGAACTAGCAGTAAATTAATCGATATTTTTGCAGTGTTACCTACACCTATTTTGACTAGATGTGACAGTCTCTCGGTGATGAAGCTTATTGCAAAGCCCTCTAAACTATATAAAAGTATATGTATAAATATTTTACGATTTTATATTGAAAGATAATTAATAATATCCTAACTATCATCCACTATTGATTACTTGTCAAACAATAATGATAAAAATGACTTCAAATCAAATAATATACCAGCTTACTCAAAATAAAATAACAAATAAAAAAGCTTACTCCACTGAAGTCCCTCGGATCTTCCCTAAGTTCCTCGTGCAGAGCCTCCATCATTCCACGGACTGCGAACTTGGTACCACAGTAGGGCACTAAATTCCGGAGACCAAGAACTCCAGCCATAGAAGACATGGCTACGATATGACCATGGTTCTTCTCCATCATCGAGGGTAACACGGCTTGCAGGAGCTAAAGAGTACAACATTTTAAATGGTTACGGCATAAAAAATTCGTCTCGCGCACGAAGATATTCGTAGCATTACAAAGCAAATACGAGAAAAATAATCCCGTTAGTTGTGTGTTTAAATATACATTTTAAATAAAAAATTGCTTTGTACAGCTTGGTGACAGAGAAATAGACCAGCCAGCGAAGTGTCAAAAACAGGGTCCGGTTTGTTTGAATCTTCTTCGTACTTCGAACGGAAATCTACACAGGTATTAAAATGTTTTCATTTGCTGTGAATTTCGCTAGACCGTAACAAATGGTCACGCCAGAGACTCCGTCTGGACGTGCTTCGCAAGGATCTACGCTAATTAATTAATTGCTTTTATGTGTTTGTAGATGGCAAAATATAAAAAAAATCATTGCAAATCCCGTTAAAGCCGTTATACAAATAATAAAATACCAATTATAGTCTTGTTACTTACTATCTACTGTGAAGGCCGGTTGGCCGAATTTGGATAAAATTTTAAATGAAAATAATTATGATCAATATATAATAAGCAATTTTTTCATATAAATAGGATTCGAAAATGGATGATTTTTTAATATCTCTTAGGGATTAGGAATTCATGACCATGGGAGTTTTGCTTAAACCACATAAATTTTCGTAGGTACAAGGTATATGTTTTTCTTTGATTTCCTTTTTAACTAAAATATTTGATTCTCCTATTTAAAAATTTGCTCAGTAATCTGTTACATGGGTCGTAAGGAAAAATCCATGATTTTTCGTATTAAGTAAATAAAGCACTTAATTACAAACTGCGGAATATAACTAGTTATTCTACTTGTGAAGAGTAGTTGCATATCACATGCGATTTAAAGCGTTCTTAATTTAAAAAGATAACATCATATATAAAAGCATTGAATTCAAGGAAATATGTTGTAATTTTTTATTTTATTATACATATTTTGTCGTCAAACAAGGAAATAGACGGTTCTTTAATACGTTTTTATATTTGTAATGCATTTTATAGTATATATTGTATATTGTCAGTGAAACAAGAAAAAATATTTTTTACTCAATTATAAAAAAATGATACTGATATAAGAGCTATTATACTTTTAAAATTATACAAAAAAAATTACCCAAAGGTGTGACAGCACGTTGACTTCAAAGGCCAACCTGATCTCCTTCTCATTGGTCTCAAGCAGAGGCTTGCATGGCATGATACCAGCATTGTTCACCAGAATCGTCACGTCTCCAACTTCCTTGCGGACTTTTTCTATCAGCTGATTGATGGCCTCCCGGTCTGTTACGTCACATCTGAAAGAGTTTTATGGTTTAAGTTTTTATGTACTTGAATCAACAAAGAACGTGAATTTATCTATAATCTTTGTAATACAGCCGTGATTCGAGAACTGGCGACCTAACGATCGAACGAGTTAGGACTACGAAACTGAACGCAATTTCACACCATGACACATTGTATATATAAGCTAGGCAGTTAAGGTTGAATCGCTGATTCATTTAAAGAAAAACACTTTGTTAACGGATTAAGTTATGTATTTTACAAAATTTAAGTATATTACATTATTTTTAAATTGTTCCGACGTTTCGCGTGCTTTACAGTGTGTGTGGTCACGGTCGACTGAAGAAAGGTGTTAATTGTCAAAATAAGTGTCGGAGCTGCAAAGAGGTTTATGTGTTATCTATATTTATTGCCCCGGAGTTGATATCGACTAAAACCGGAAGGATTTTTGCAAAACTGGCGCACGGTGTCCTCTATTTTCCTGGATTGTTTTTTTATAAGCTTAATACGTTAACAAAGTGTTTTTCTTGAGTAATAGTTATGTTAATAAAAGACAATATTATTCAACTTTTCCGTTCATTCAATTTGTATGTAAGTTCGTACCATGACATCGTATCTGAACCTAAATATTACGTTAAACTGTATAAAAATAAACGATTCAGATATTATTACTTTAATTAGCGAAAGGTGTGGACTGCTAAATACTTTTCGAGAAAATGAAAATCAATATGCATATAAAACGTAATAAATATTTAATATGAATTTGTTTTCACGTTTAAAAATGTCAAGGTGAAATATCAAAGTCCCAAAAAAATTATACTTTGAAATATATTGTATTAACATTTATATCAATAATTATGTAACAATTGCATAAAGAAATTTAATTGTTTAAAATTATTTCTAGTTTAACGAAAACATGTCAACGAAAATAGACAGACAATATAACTTTCTTTGTTTGATCGCGATTGAAATGCGATCCATTTTTAAGAAACTCATGATACGAAGAATTCATATCTAGTTTAGGTCTCTTAGGTGTCTCAACGAAGCTGTATCTCAACTGGAACATTAAATTTACTCAAACAAACAGTGTCTAAATTAGTCTGTGTGAATAATTTAACTAAAAGTAATTTAGAGCTTACTGGAAAATAAATATAACTCAATACTGGCTACGGTAATAAGGTATCATACCTTATTACCGTAGCGTATTATTATATAATTATCAATGTCAAATACACACTTGTATGTATGAGCTTTTCCCTTATTTCCTTTAACCATTTCGGCAGTCTCTTCATTGCCTTTGGGATTGATGTCCACACAAACAACAACGCTTCCTAACCGGCCGAACCTCAGAGCCATCTCTCTTCCCATTCCGTGGCCTGCTCCAGTGATCTGCAATAAAAAAATATTATGAATAAGATGTTTTAAATTACTTAAAGTGTTACTCCGACCAGACACGGAAATGTGCATAGTTTCCCGAATGCCCTATTACCATTTATTTAATTTAAAGTGGATAATTTTAATACCATTTTTTATAATTAACAAAAAAGTAATAAATAATAGTGGATCTCACTCTCTATATATATAACATAACACCACTTAATCCTTGAATCACCGTGCCATCTAGTGTCTACACCGGAATACGCTCTCAAACTCTTGACGATTGCTTTACAATCGTACGTAAGACAGTGGATTTGGCGAGCTCATAACCTAGTATGGTGTTCATCTATCCATGCGAACATCCATTTACCAGATTAGGATTGGGAAGGATAAAAAATAAATGTTTCATAAACACTTTTCGTAACTTTGAATTTGGAACACGTATATTATTTTAAAAATTCTTTTGATTCTGTGTCAATTCCCATATTTGTTCGTGTTAATTATGAAATACAATATCCCATGGGGTGTAAAGAAAAAAAGAATTGCAGTGATCGTTTTGCACAAAGTTGGTACGGAGCCTTCCGTCATACTCCAGACACTTCGAAAGCATAGAATGCCTCGTACATTCGCGTATCCTAGCAACTACATATTCAACACCGAGTCGTCTATGACCACAAACGGGCAGCCGTGTGCTGTAAGAACTAAGAAGTACAAATGCTGTTAAAGTCTGGTCGTCGCTTATCATCGATATACAGGACATGTCCTAAATCAATCTTTACAATCTTATCAAGGAATCACAAAACTTCATTTTTGTACAAAGAGAGAGAAAAATTCAGCCAAAATGTATCAAGACCGTGTTGCATCTTAAAAATATAACTCGGACTCTACATCGGTTCACAGTCCATTCATAAATTCCTGTCCAAATAAATTTAAGGCCTGTATAAAAGGGAAAGGTAGCCATTTCGAATAGAAAATTTGTTAATATTTCCTGAGATTTTAATAAATATGTTGGTATGAATTTAAATAATATTTATACGACTATTAAAACTTATCTAATTATTAATGCAACTTATAAATACTTCATAATTAAGAATATTATTAAGAATAAAGTAATATTGTTATTTCTGATGTATTTTAAGCCACTACGTATTTTGCATTCTGTTTTTTATACAAATAATTTAAGTTTCATCTAGTATATTCCGACATCAAATTAAATTTATTATTGTACCGTAATTTATGCGACAAACTTCCATGTAGAACCATATGTTCAGTACTCATATAATATAATTCTTATATACATATAAATTAATGCACATTTTCTGTATAAATAATAAATGCATCAACTTTTGAAAGGGCATAGTATTGATGAGCTCATAATTTTTCTACTCTTCAACGTAAAAACGAAAGTATTTTTATGAAATTAAATATAGCTTATTGAATGTGATAGAGAATATAACATAATCTTCATGGGTCTTAATGTAGCACACATCATTTGTCAATCCAATATTTTTAATAACGTTATATATAATTCATATATAGTTAATTGTGCCACCGTTCATTAAGATCTGGTTTAACTAATTTCAATACGCGTAAAATAAATGAAGAAACAGATTCGTCGAAAGTAGTTCTCCTTCAACATACAACAAAAAAATTCAAGTTACAAAAGAACCTTCAGATGCATTTTATCTTATAATCTATTGCTCAAATGTTATTTCCTTAAAAATAAATTCGCGCCAATCGCAGGTTCGAATTAAAATTTTTGTGTTGGGTAGTACATTTGTTGAGGAAGTCCTAATTAGGGTGCGTGAAATCGTAGTGAAAGGTTTGTATTGTAATAAGTACATCTATGTTAATGTTTTGAACGCTCAAATTGAATTTTTTTGTTTTGGGTGGTCCACTTATTAAAGACGAGACGCGCGAGTGGATACGGATATAAAGTGGTAAAGCCAGCAACAAAAAGTTTCTAAATTATTCACCACTTCATCTTACTGTGCACTAAGGAATATTATACTAGTATGGAGTCATTATCAATTTGAATTCAAAACCATTCACACAAATGCATTTCACACCCCTGGTAAGGTAAATGAACAAAACAAATATTTATTTGGTGCTTTGGTGCCATAACTTACTAATAATACTATAACGACACTCAAAAATTTAGATTAGTTATATGTAATATTAAGATTTGTTATGTTCAGTTAGTATGTATGTCATATATGTCTTGTGTTAACATAATTGTTACTCATTTGAGAAAACACTTTTAAGTTATGTAATTTTGGGCCAAAATTTAGAATATATTTACATTATTTTAATTTTTTCAGACAAAAAGGTGTTAATCGTCAAAATAAGCTGCAGAGAGGTTGTGTGTTATCTGTTTATGTTATTTATTGCCCCGGAGTTAGTATCGACTAAAACTGGAAGGGTTTTTACAGAACGGCTCACGGTGTCCTCTATTTACCCGGATTTAATAATAATATATTTAAATAAGTATAAACTATCACAGAAGTAACTTCTTAAACACAACACATAAATATTTAACGTAGAACGGACTATCTACGATTAACTATTATATTAGAACAATAATTCTTATATTCTAAAATATGATTTCTTGGCAATATATAATATGTGCTGTTAAGTGAAAACACCCAATTGTTAATAATGATTTACGTAGTATGCCCTTCATAAGTACCTATTTTTAAAGCACTACAGGAGTTCATAAGAAATAAACTACGAAAATAAAATATTAAATTCCTACTTACAGATAATACAAGGTTGGCCATATTTTGCCCTACCTAGATACAGTTACCTAGTGGAACACAACAGCACTGTCAATTTATTAAATTGAGGATAATATACAAAAGGTCGACGTATCTATTTAGATCTGCAAGCCTCGCGTAACTTCAATAGTATATTCGTTTACAAGTCGTAAACGACAGACAGACAAAACCAAATTCTACTTGTAAAGGGTATTTAATCTAGCTGACTTAGCTTGAAGCTGATAATTTGAAATATTAAAAAAAATATATACATTTTTAATCGCAGAGCATGGCTCGTCGGAATTGTAAAATTGCATTGAGTTGATATTTAACCTGTTTTACTAGTAATTTAGTCCCATATAAAATAACATAATTATAGGGATAACCCTATTCATTCAAGAGCAATAATGAATTTATCGTCACATGAAGTAAGTATATTTCTGTCAATATGTGTTCACACTCTTACTCTCTTATATAAAACTTTGTAATTGCGTTTTTCATAGGATAAATACTTAGTACTCACCAACACAATTTCTCCATTTACACTCTTGGGCTCTGGTGGTACAAAGAAGCGGTAGAGGCAGTAAAACCAGGTGGCGTATAGCTTTACAATGAGAACTAGGATCTCTAGCGCCATCATGACTCCCTGGTACACCTTCATTGTGATGCCTTGCTCGTCTGTCCTGTTAACATAAATATTAGTCGCATATAAATCTATTTTTACAGTTTCCGACTATTATTTTATAATCTATTTTTACAGTTCGAACGAATCATCATTGTTTCTCACCACCATAAATTAATTGCATTTCAAAATCCTTTTTAAAATCTGCCTTACCAAGAATAGTAATTAACATTCTTCGCATGTTCCATGTATTTGTTTACTTTGTGATTAAAACAATGCAATGACTAATTCATTTATACCTGCGGTATACGGTAGTTATGATGTAAATCTTATCTATGTTTAATGAATTTAAATCTCATTTATTTAAAAAAAATTTGGACCATTGTTATCTGATAAACGTTATTAAAACACGCTAAACAAAATCTTACCATTATTTATTTGATTTACAACTTTCGTAACTTAAGATTACAAGATATATTATACAAATAATAAATTGTACCTAATAGTAACAAAAACGAATTTATTTGAAAAAGTTCCAACAATTATTTTATCATATGTTACATCAACAACAGCCAAAGGACATATCTATAATACATCACCTATTACTTACTTGATAAGCACGGATAAAAATGTGTACGACGTAAAAAATATAATTACCATTAATTATGATTTGTAAAAAACTTTTGAATATGCTGAAAGGATTAGTTTATTCTTAAATTTGAATGAAAAAAATCACATTTGTCATATACTGTAGCAGTGTATTTTTATTGAGATATTCCTATTGGTATAAGGTCGCGTAAATTCCTATATTATAAAATATAAAAAATATTCTATTGACGTATAATATTTAAAAATAGCGTTTAATTTTTTTTGGAGTAGTTATTTTTACGCGTTTAGTTTTTTTGGTAACTTTTTTATGTTGGACATACTCTATACCTATAGGCTCGTATATGTAATTTATGTAACACCGTAATCATATTATTAACGAAGCATTTTGGGCATTATTTTACGGATATAAACGATAATATATTAT
Organism: Pontia daplidice; assembly: GCA_963693355.1. Classification (NCBI taxonomy): domain Eukaryota; kingdom Metazoa; phylum Arthropoda; class Insecta; order Lepidoptera; family Pieridae; genus Pontia; species Pontia daplidice. Next base: position 2,750,208 of record CAVNZL010000018.1, on the reverse strand, counting down.
ATATTTCATGGAGTGAGACATGTGATTGAATATATATTTGATATAACAATAAATGTAATCTTATGCTTCATATGTCTCCATCCAAAAATGTATGCATCCAAAATCAAAGTGGCCATGGTGATCACTAACCTCCAAAAGGAGACGGCACCATAAGAAGAAGACAGAATCATCATAACAAGAAGATTTTTTTAACTTCCTATAATTTTATCATAAATATAATGTTTCGGACATCCATTTCAAATTAAATCACTATTTCAAAGTATATACACAGCTGATCATAAACATCCGTCATCCGCCATCTTGTCCAGGGCATTCTGTAAAGCTTAAATGTTGACATTTGCCACACTTAATGCTACTGACAAGTTGATAAACGTTTACAGCTAAGATTAGCCATTGATGTGTTTACCTTGATTATTATTGTCTTAATAATTAAACAAAGCAAGAATGTAAGAAAAATCCTTATATCATGAAATTATATTTGACCTCATTTTCTAATCGCGAATACCAATTACATCAAGATTTAAATCAACCTTGCGCTGGGAGTGCTAATAAGGATTACGTATCGTTATGTAATAGGTAGCTGGTTGTTAGCACCTAAGGAAATATAGATATACGAGTAGAGAACCTGGTGAACAGTGTGTTTGTGGAAGCAGCCCTTGCAGTGCACAAATGTATTTTCTATCGTGGTATCAATTTGAACGTACGATAAACTAATGAAAAACGAGAACATTTGTCAGGTCAAAATATTATAGATAAAAATCTGTATCTGCCTTCATTTATTTGCAAATTTTCCATAATGAGGCTCGACAATCAATCGGCATTTGTACAGGCAAGCGGGTAGTGTTTTAAAAGGTGATATGTTTTACTTAGCAACAGGATTCCATTGAATTAAAATTTTCAATTAATCTCAAATGTACCGAACTGAAATTAGCGGTTGTATAGGCCAAGTAATTCAACACTCTTCTTCAGTAAAAATTGTTTATAGCAATGCAATTTTAAATCTTACTTATTAATTATCTTATAGTCGGACACACAAAGATACTTTGTTCTAGTACCTACTCATAAGTCATTTTAGGATGAACTTAGCAGACGCGTCTATTAAACTTGTTTTGATCATTTCGATATGCAAACTTTTGTACTTAATATTTGATCCACGCTGTCTAAACCAAATAGTGTATAATTAGAAAAATTATCCACTGAAGCGGTACAAAAATAAAAAACTACAGACGAAATTTCAGTTTTTTTTTAAATCATATCTATAAACTTACTATTTTTATAGTATGGTCATGTCAGAGTAGATTTCCGTGTGTTTACGCATGACTCAAAGTTGTCACCTGAATACACGGGCGGGTAGCGATAACAAATAATGTTTTTACAATTAGTTTAGATTAAGGTAGTCTCAATTTTTTTTGTATCTTTCTTGAGCTAATAAAATTTTCTATAAACATTATAGAAAAAATTATACCTTTGGTTAATCTATTTAGAATTTATGTAGTTCTGAATCTTTAAATCAGTTCATTCGAATACGCGAAGGGAAACTCGATCGGATTGATACAACCTTGCATTTTGCGTGCGGTTGCAGCTTGCAGGTCAATTACAAGTATATATACGTCTGTGGTTACGCTTCATTCAATACGATGTTAGCATTAATTGTATCAAATGTATAAGGCACTTTTTTACTAAAATTATTATATATTTGAGATACATGAGATCTTCTGTAAACACATACTTTCATAAGTATTAGGTATTTGGAAATAGTTTCTAGAAATAATGAAATATCGATTATGTTTTTATCTTTAATCTAATTTTCAATAATAATTATTAAATTACAAAATAAAATGAAGGATTGTAATAATAGCGATATCGCAGAGATAAAGTCGATAAAATTTTGTAATTCTATACTAATGGAATATATTTTATAATTTCGTTATAGTACATCAACCTTCGATAGCTCAGTTGGTAGAGCGGTGGACTGTAGCTGTATAGAATTGATATCCATAGGTCGCTGGTTCAAATCCGGCTCGAAGGAATTCTTTTATAGATTTATATCTGTTTCGTTTTTATTGTTTTTGATTATTTTAATATATATGATAGTCTTAGGACAAACACTTCGCACAAATCTAGACATAAACATTAAGAAAATTCTAGAATTTATTAAGTTTATTAAATAAATCAAAATCCGCGCTATTAAACTAAACCATTTAGCCTGCAGCTCCTTCTGGTTGTTTCTGTATTCTGAATAGCGTAGGTCGTAGAGAAAGTTGTTTAACTTGTTATTACAAAGCCTCTATACTCATTCTCATTAGTAGTATCTGTTACCTAGTACCTAGTCATTACCTACTGACGTAAGGACTTAACTGTTTACCTGTATTACACTGTTACAATTTGTCTATATTGAAATAAAAAAATCACATGATATGCTTCTAAAGTAATTAAGATATAAAATATTGGTTTCCGATGTGCACGGGTATTTTAGCAGGGATAAACCCGAACGTAAAAGTTACGACGATGTCAATAATCATGACTCACAAAAATTATTCGAGATAGCAACTTTATAATTTTTTAAAAATCAATTTAAATAGACCATTTAAATAATAGTACATTCTTATAAGGTCATATACATATTTTTGGTATGTGAATACTAAATACACATTGATTATAATATTTACGTACATTCTTCGCTTATAAAGAAAAAGTTAAAAGAATTTTAATTTTTATTCATTTATTTTCATGAGATTGGACATATTTATTTTGATCCAAAAAGGCCTGTACATTTACAAATATAGAGGAGATTTAATATATTCTGATTTACTTTAATTACCAGTGAGTGAAGGTTTTCAAATGAGTTCATCAAAATTTGTTTTAAGAAAGATGGAATACAGATTACAGTTTAACCTGATTATTTATTATTTAAAAGGCTGAATGGTTTAGAACAACTTATATTTATATTAATTAATAAATAATTATTACCATTGTATATCTATATATTCAGGAAAAAAGTTATGAAAATATACTCACTCAAAAAACAGTAGCTTTTGCTTTTTTCCGGACTGTACCACAGACACGTTAAGCCACATCACTCAATGTCAAATTATATCCAAAAAAAGTTAAATGTCAAATACACGATTGCCGCGCGCTAACACGCGGCATAGGTTTTGAAGTTAGAACTCTAATGCACCGCAACGTACGGCCAGACTTTCACTGCATGTTGCATAATTATCGGAAACATTACAAAAAAAAACTGAATACGCATCCTGCGATCCTTCCCGCGATTGTTTCTATTGTTAAATTAGTGTTAATTCAGTTTTATTATGTCGAACACAGTATTGTACGTGGATTTGCCTGCAACGCAAATTATTTGCGCAACATAAGAACATCTTTAGACTAGTGTTTAATTTTTTTTTCAGAATTTAGAAAACTCTGAAGAAGACTGTGTAAAACAAACTTATGTATATCCAAGGTTATACCTTGGAGCTAGTTGTTTCCGATACGTCCTGTCGTCAGGATATCGCGTGGTGTGGGATCGGGAGTTTGACGTGCACAAAACTGCGATCACAGTAGCGAATATTCTTGATTGTTGAAATTATAGTTATCGTGTAAGTATTTCTTAGGACATTGCGGTGGTGTGTGTATACATTGAATGTTTGGTATTAAACAATATAGTAAAAACGGTTCATTACCCGCCGCATTAGAATACAATTGAATTTTAAGGTTTTGCTATTTCAATTACATACACTACTTTCTCATGTCTCCATTGTTAATTCAATAGAGTTTAGTAATTAGTTTAGCCCAGTTCTATTTACACACGCTTTTCAAAACAGTTCAATACAATCCATGATATATTCTAATACAGTATAGCGTACTAATACTAAGTCGTCGATTGAATTATTTTAATTAAGATTTAATATCCCATTTCAAAGTTAACGGTGCTTAAAGACGGGGATCGTTATCAATATATATATTATAAAAATACTAGTACGATAGTAATAATAATACTATATGTTGTGACGAAATCGTGTGATTTGAAAACAATTTTAAATATTTAATTTTTTTTCTCAATGTACGTAGACAAATTGTCAAACCTTGACAAAATAAAAACATCACGCTCGTATATACAAAAACTACAACTAATGATGGAACGATAAAAAATATACGGCAATTTTGTTTTATGACAAATTTAAAACGTTTATGAGACAACGATCAAACAAGGAGGCGGATCACTTAGAGTAAAGTGTTAACCTCTCCCATGGGTACCTGGAATGCTTACGGGTACTTTGCCAGCCTTAAAGGGAATAGATCTCTCTTTTGTCGAAGGCTGATACGTCATATCAATTCGGAAAAATCTCAGCTGGGTGCTGGTTACACAAAGTGATGGTGCACGGAAAAAAATATGATGATACGAATGGAATTGTTTATTCTGCCTAAACGTTCGATATTGGAATTTAGCTGCACGTCTAAACAATTCATTAGAGCACCTTCCATAATAGATGCAGAGGGGACCAACATCTCTATGCAGTAAGCAAGATGATGCCGAGGCAAGTGAAAAGAACCGGGTAGACTTCAATAATAATATTTAAGAGTTCTGTTGTGATAAATTACATCTGAAACTATATTAATTTATGAATGAAATTATAATTTCCATTCCACAAAGACATAGGAATTGCGATTACTTATAACTTACGGACCCGCAACTTAAAATTATTAAATTTAATGAATACTATATTTAATGAGAATGGCGCCAAAACCTTTACACGACGCATGCTCAAAGCCGGTTTTGTCAAAGTTTGCATATTGGATATAAAGAATAAAACTTTCTTAATTTTTTAAAGGTTTTTTGCAATTCAGGACTTTTTCAAACCCTAATTTTGTGTGAAAGATCTTAGAAAATACTATCCGTACCGTACTGTCCACATAGATGTTTCTAACTTTAATTTAATCTGAATGATAAGTTTGAATATTATTTAAACTTTGTAATGGTTCACGTACTGATTATCATAAAATTTAATTACTTAAACTAAATTCTAATAAAACTGGCAACAAAACCAAATTCTTATATATTTTATTAACAACTATACATAATTATTTTTTATTTACACAACCAGAACTGAATTACTTTCCTTAGTACACATTCCCCATAAACCAACCATCTATTTGCTAATCCGTTTTTTATACAACTCGAAGAATGCATCGCGTTGCATCAATGGATGTAATAGCAGTACATGAAACGTAATATTGGTGGCGCAACTGATACAACATTATCATTAACGGTGTGAGAAACTCCTATATTCACGAATTCAAGGACAATAACGGATTAACTTTATTACAAAAATATAAGTAATTAATGTTAGTGATAATTTGTTATTAATGGTCGTCTTTCAACGCTATAAATGATTTTGTTATATAATCTATAATGTATACCTATAATATTAAATATAAAATAATTACTGGGTAAAATAAAATATAACAGAACTGTTTGATGTAAGACAAATATGGCAAAATATTTATATACACTATATTTTGAATGAAGTCATAAATTTAAATATTTATAATATATGGTTATACCATCTTTCCTACCGACAGAATGATCAAGTTCGTTTGCGCAGAGATCCATTCTGATGAAAATTAAACGGAAATATTATAGAGGATTATTCAAGGGCACGTAAAAGTCACATAAAGAGAATAGAGGATAGACTAACACAGCGGATATATATAGATTACTAGCTGATCTGGAAACGTTGTTTTGCCATACATGTGATTTCAATTTTCAATTAATAAAAAAAATAATAAGGGTTGATCGTAGAAGGGTGAAAATTTAGGATTGTATGTATTTTTGTATGTTGTATCAAAAAAAATTTGAAACTAAAAATTTTGTCTAAAAAATAAAAATTTAGGGGTGGACTACCCTTAACATTTAGGGGGATGAAAAATAGATGTTGGCCGATGCTGAGACCTACTCAATACGCTCACAAAGTTTCATGAGAATCGGTCATTTTATATCTAAGATATAGTAGACTGGATTTGAGGCTGGGAGACATGAACGAATTTTTATGGATCAGCTTCGAAGTGTTCTGGAAAAATGACGGTGGAGGATGCGAGAGACGTATACAAGGATCATAGCAAGTGGAAGTGTGTGTCTATGCCTACTCCAATGGGAAACTTATATAAATAAAATACATATGAATTGTTCAAGGCCTTATATTAACGCAGTCAATTACTTCGGTTCCGAGTGGACGCGTTGGTATAATTTAGTATTTGCATTTGAATTATTTTAGTTACAATTAAATATACCTATATAAGTTTTAGTTTGTCTGATAATTTTTATCTAAGGTTTTATCCAGCATTATAAAACTTTCTTAATATAGGTATAATCACCGACATATTGTGGCGAATGCATGTACAAACACGGAAAAATAGAAAATACAATTATACATTAATTAAATATGAATCCTCAACATTTCCACAACGATGTTAATTATTTACTTTAGTTGTAAAATTACACAGGTGTCATTCATTTTGTCTTGATTACTCTTAAATGTAATCAAATTAGAAATATTTCTTTTTATGTCTACCGTGACCACGCACGCTGTAAAGCACGCGAAACGTCGGAACAATTTAAAAATAATGTAATATACTTAAATTTTGTAAAATACATAAAATCCGTTAACAGAGTGTTTTTCTTTAAATGAGTAAAATTTATGTTAATAAAAGACAATATTAATATTTCTTTTTATTTTAAAATTATATAACTTCGGAACCTTGGTGTCATATTTTGAAAGTATAAAAAATAAGACATTAGTAATATCGTCTTAGCGAAACTATATATCTAGATTTAAATATTTCCATGGTTTTCCTTTTGCATAAATTTACTTAATACATTATTTTTTTCTATAATCCTTGAGACGTAAACGGAAGGGCAGAGTGCAAAATTATGTGTCAATCATAATCTGTCAACGACGAAAATATGGCCTTGGCAATCTACGTATGCAAATAAGCTTATGTTTATTGTGTCTAAAATATAGTATATCCAGGAGAGCTTTATGTAATGTAATCAATACGGGTGAAACCGGGGCGGGGAATCGTTACATCCGATCCCAATGCTAAAAGGTTACACGTACATACATAAGGTTAATTGTGAATTCGTGTGGGTTGTTGCGTAAGTGTGCGTGTCAGTATAGCTAAATTGTGCTTTTATGCACCGCATCTGTCACGCTTCGATTTGTCTAATTTGACCTTGTGTAGACTTTGTCAAAAGACTGACAGGTGACAATTTGATTACATGCGGTTCGTTCGTTTCCAAGACAACTCCGATTGCCAAGGTCACGGTCAAGAGAGTCACTTATAAAAACAATATTTATAGTACAATATATAATATAAAACATGATTGTATTTAATAAACAACTAGTATTGATTAACATAATTTACATACAAACGCTAAAATATGAGAACAGAAAACCTAAAACTATAAAATTCATTAAACGGCGCACGGAAAGAATCTTGAACAATACTGGGAATATTAGTTGGTATAACGTATAACTTTGTGGTAAGAAAGTCGCATTGAAACAATTTAATGTCTACGAAAGCAAAATAACATTTACATCGTAATGAGTTATAATCGAAAAGGGTGAATAAACCTTGTATTATCGGACATGGTTTATCAACGTTCTTAGTTCTATGTAACGTACTGATATCATACTATAATTATGACCACAGTTTTCATCATAAAATCGGTGTATATTTCATAAACAGTCATCCCCAATGTAAGCTAGCAGAGCTTATAAAGAAATGCTTTTTATTAATACATATTTTAACATTCAAACATTCTATATGGTTAAATATTTTTTGGAACCTGGAATTTACAAATTGTGCCAATCGGGCTGTTTCATATAATAACATCAGAGTATTGTATTCTAGGCCAGTCCGCAAGTTAAAAAGTTGATTTTGTGGATTCACAAGTAATTTTATAGATATATTGGTTCCCTGTGGAACTAATTAAAAGACCAATGCCCATCTAAACATCGCTCTAGATAAATCGGTAATCGTCTAGTCTTCCCCTATAAATACAGAAAAATAACTTTTCTTCACTAATACACTAATGCCATATAAAAATATATACTTCTTGCAAAATATCTAAGTCACAGTGTCTTCCATCTGCAAGAACTGTTGACGTCACGATACCATATCTGGCAGATTTTTTGTTTCATATAAAACAGGTTGTTATTTTGCGACCTTGGATGCCTAAAAGGAATCCTACCTGTTATAAATATAAATTTAATATGCTTGGTTTCAGTTGTTAGCAACTATTTTTTTCGCTGTTCCAATTTTTATTTACATTAGCTACTAGAATTGCTTTTTTCTTGTTATATTGACATAAAAAGAATATTAATTCAAACACGAGGTCAGCGCCAAACAAAACAACATTTATATTTTTAGCCAAACTGAAGACGGATTAATTATCTGTGTAAGTAAATATTAAGGATAAAGGAATGCAAAAACAAAATAAAGATTATAAATATGCACATATAAATTAGTATTATAAAAGGCTTTGAATTTGGAAACAATCCCAATTAGATGACTCGGACAGAAACAATAGATTCTCGATTTAAAATATTTTTTGTCACTAGCTATTATGAGCTCATAGTACGCGTGTTTATTGGGCAGATTTTTATCTATAGGAAACTTCTATTCACTGTGTACCAATCAAATCAACTTTTCAAGCAGTCTAGCCATCCTGGTGCGTTGATAGCTCATTTTTTGAGATGCAATTTGCTTTCAAATCTTTATTTTAAATCGCAATCGTTGTTTGTATATGATAGTTACTTTTAATATAAATTGGTTTTTGTGGATACCATAACATTTGTTACATTTAATATGTATGGATACAAAATAACATTTGTCAAAATAACAAATCTGGAAATCTGACTCATTTTATATATATTCGACACAAACTCCTCTTGAACATCAATTTATATCATTTTTGGTTTTATTTCGCTTATTATTTACGTTTTCGTTTTTTAAATTTTTTTTAACTGTCTGTCATAGATTCCATCACAAAATAAATCCCTCTTTACAACCGCCGCAAGAGACTTCCGTTCGCAAGATTCCCGACGATTTAAATTGTTAACAGCCAACCTTTAGGCACCACAAGAAGAAGTATCAAGGGAAGAACTGCCTTCTCAAACACAGGTATTACCTGGGACGCGTATGGTATAATTCTTTGTTAATTTTGTATAATTCTTTGTTTCTAAAATTAATAATAAAGTATTATTATTAGGTAATTTAGACTACTTTAACTGCCGAGATGTTTTTGATAAATTGACTTGGGGTTTGCTTACAATTTTATAAATAATTTGTTATACTTTAAAAAAATCGTACGAAGGTAGTCATTAATCAAAAACTAGATATTATTAATATTAATTGAAATTAAAAGGGAAGATTTTACATTTGAATTGATCATTTCTCTATCGAATTGCAATTTGTGTAACAATTGACGAAAGTGATAATAATGTCATCGGATATTGCTTTTCTATTTAAATTGTATCGATAATGAATGTTAATTATGATATATTTTACAATGATAATACCGTATCTATAATATAATGTGATTATAGGCTTCGTTAAAAATTATATAAACGATTTTTTTTTCATATATTATACATGTTCACTACTTACTATACATATATAAAGACTCACCAAGGTGCCTGTTTTATTAAATTTTGCGCGTTCCCATTTTTCTGAATATCCGTGGATGACATCGTAAGTGCTGTAACAAATTATTCTGTCTCATTTTTTTATATACATAAATTTATTGTTAGACGAGCGGTTTCCAACGAAGCAATGGAGACTTTTAGGATGAAGTCATTCGTGAACTACGACAATATAGTGAAGAAAAATAATCAACAAAATGCAGAAATCTGATACGCAAAACAGGATTCCACTATACTTGGAACAGTCGTAAGTTCGATTTGCAACTACGAAATTTAGATATACCTAATCTCGAAATAAAACAAACCTGCATGAGAGGTGCTACAGGTTCAATAAATAAAATATAATATTATTAATTAAAATATGGAACACAGGGATTTGATTATGAATATTCATAAAATAATATATATCATAGAAAGCTACTATATAGTATGCAACTTGTCTTCTATAGACATCGGACGGGATCACATCGATTGTTCTACATCCTTTTTAAAAAAATATTAAAATATGATGTTTTGTCGTAACATAAAAAAGGTACAAATATAAAGTTTTATCGTTACGGATAAAACTGTAAGGAAATCTATTCTCATAATAGAAGCCATAACGTAGGATGTTATTATTTATACTGATTGGATATGCATTTGATCTAAATAACACACAATATGTTATATGCACAATTCTAAAAAATATAAGAAAATTACCAAGGCTAAAATGATCCGAAAATGTTTTAATATCGCAAGATATAATAAATAAATAGTCAACAAAATATTTAAAGCTTTTATCTGGTCTGATATATGAATTTATTTTTAGATTACAAACGCGAAATAGCTATTATAAATAATAGATCTTAATGGCAAATACCGTGACAATACATTTGGATTGTAGTACTTTTAATACTTACCTATTCGGTCACAACTCCGGAAGTTTGACACGAGTTTTGTAATAAGCGTGTGCTCAGGACAAGGCACGACGAATGACTGAAATATTGTTATGTATTCACACTTATGGTGGATTGTGAGAATTTCCGACTCCTGCAATTTCTGATAACAAAATGTTTATTATTAATTAAGTAATTTAAATATTTTACTATGCTAATTAAATAAAAGAAAGTTGCATTAATGCTATTAGAAACTATATCATTTAAATAACGTATATTCAGGGTTGTTTTGGTAATTGTGAGGAACTTTGTTTTTTGAGAAACCAAATAAAAACCAAGCAAAATATTACGTCATTAAAATTAGATATCTTCGAGGACGGTCCGAAAAACAAATATTTTTAGTGGTAATAGCCGCAAATCAAGTTTTTATTGAAGGCCTACCATCCAGTGATGGAAGGACTTATTCTGCTTTGTGCCTAATGCTTATTATGATACGAATTTATGAGGCATGAAATTCGCGTTATGCGCGCATACTTGCACTGAATCACCTTGAAAATCCAAAATGATTAATAACCAAAGAGTTATAAAGTTTATTTATTAATTAGTAGTTCTTTTTCATATAAACAATCATAAGTAATATAGTAAAACTAGCTGACCCAGCAAACGTTGTTTTGCCATACATGTGCTTTGAATTTTCAATTAATAAATAAAAAATACGGGTTGACGTAGAGGGGAAAAATTTAGGGTTGTATGTATTTTTGTATGCTGTATCATAAAAAAATAAGAACTTCTGTACCAAAAAATAAAAAATAAATTAGGGGTGGACATTAACATTTAGGGGGATGAAAAATAGATGTTCTCATCTTGAGGATGTCCTCCTCAATATGCACACAAAGTTTTATGAGAATCGGTGAAGCCGTTTCGGAGGAGTATGGGAACGTAAACTGTGACACGACAATTTTATATATATAAGATAATTCACTAGCTAGTATAAAAAAGATGTTATCTACGATGTAAATGTCATGAACTCGGCTAGAGGATTCAAGGAAAATTCCGATAGCAACTAAAATACAGACATTACAACACGCAGAATTGCACAAAAGCGGTAATCTATCGTAAAAGTAATGTGGGCCAAAACACCATGTCGTTGACCTTGGGCGACCGGCGCGGGCCCAGTGCAATGTGCGGAGAACGCCTTTCCAGTACAAGGTCGCGTTTTGTTTGTGTATTAAGATTATGTATAGCCCGCTCAGTGTACACTGTTGTCAGAGGGATTGCAACGATTTTTTCACCGTTCGCTCCTCAGACTCCTTGTTCCATTAGCGCTATGAAAACGTCTATTTAATTACTCTGTGCGGCATATTGAGTTTTTATCGTAATAATTTGTGTAAGTTTATATTACTTAGATGGTTTTAGATTTTAAGTATACGCATCAGAAATGCCAATATACATACAACGCATTATAGTAAGTGAATAGTAGGGGGCTACCATTCGGCGCGGTCATTTAATTTTTGCCAAATATGCCGCTAGTTGATTGCTACAGAACAACGTTTAGGCAACATTTACATTCTTTACAAATCCTCACATATTTAAACCACCAATGTCTCTATTTTGAATTAAACTTAATTAATGTTACTGAGTGAAGAGTTTTCGTTTGCGTAAAACAGCTTATATCAGGCAACTCGGTTCCCATAAAGATAATTTATTTTATTATATTATATATTTAAGCGCGAACCGCTGACACTGATCTTAGTATTTTCTTATTTTTTTGGCAATTAAACATTTAAAATATTTAGATATAACCTTCACGATCACTTAGTCGCCTTGTTGTCTGTATCCTATAACAATTTCTTACATATAATAATTATTGGAGGTTGGATTGTAGATTACGATCATGCTAAACTATGGAAAAATAATAATGACAATCTTGCTAAGAACGAATTTACACTTACATAATAAAAATTATTATTAAATAAATCAGTAACTCTAGGTGTTGGATCTGTAACGATTTAGATCGTTCAAATTTAGCATTTATGTTCTGCGTTGTTTTCTGAAATATTAAACTGGGGTGAATTGTATTAATAAATAAAATCTATGATCGTTTAGTAATATATATTATTTATAGTTATTAAATTGTATAGGAAATAGCTTGCCTGGCTTCCGATCTAAACGATACATTTTCAATACTTTCGCTTGACGTGCTGTTTGACGATATTACATAGATCAAGGAAAATTTTATCCCCCTTAGTTCCCACCAACTCAATTCGCTGTCATCCACTCTTTATTCCTTCTCACAATACCTACTTCTTTAGGTCCTTCAATAAGCGATAAATCTGTGGATTCCCAACTGATCGAAGCCCAATCTCCGTAGTTGTAATTTCAACTCTCCAAATTGTACCGCTCTATATCCTAATATCCTTGCTGTATGTACTGCATTTTATCTAATCTACTCTTTTCTCATTTATTAATATGACTTCTTTCTTTTTGTTAAACCGCCCTTCCTTTTTAACTTCTATATTTATATATTTCAGGTTATTTGAGTCCTGGAAGAGATCGCTTTTTAGCGATAAGGCCGCCTCTTATTTATATACTTGTTGTTAAGTTGTTATATTGTTATTCTTGGTAAAATAAATTAAAAAAATATTTCGTAGAACGGGTCCATTAACTCCCTTTTTTATCATTGCAATATAATTAAATTATACGAAATTTAATTGATCGCAAACTGACATATACAAAAAGAGATTCCTATTTTTTTTAATCACCTCTATTTCATGCAGCATTAAAATAAAAAAAAAAAAAAAAAAAAAAAAAAAAAAAAAAAAAAATTGGGGGGGGGAACGGAAATGCGTTGTTTTTTCCATTGCCCTTTGGCGATCATCTAAATTTAAGTAAATAAATCACATTTCACTATGAAACATAAAAACGGTCTTTAAGACTATGAGCATTAGATATGAAGGTAGTGCATGAACAATATAAAACGATTATATATATTACATTTCCTCGGTCCTCAAATTACGACGCATGCGCATCAGTTGTAATTCGTCAGCTTATTATATATAACTTATATTAATGCCAATGCAATGAATACAGATATTGGGTGGCGCAATAAAAATGGATACAAAGATAACGCTTCTAAAGATAATACATGCAACCCCGATATAACAAATCGGAGGGGAACAAAAATATCGTATTTCGTAATTCGTTGAACTGATTTGTTATGTGAGGTAGATTGGTCTAAAATTCGTTAAAGTGCTCTTTACAAAAAAAGCGTGTCGAAACATGTCGAGAAAACAAGAAACTTTATATAAATTTGTTAAAATTCGTTAATAGAGGATAACTGATCACTTGGAAATCGTAATAAAGACGTTGTATGCAAAGAATGTTCGAAATTTAAAGCGATTATTAAAAAAAAATTTTTAGGGAAAAAAAAAGGGAAAAAAAAAAAATTTTTAAAAACGGGGAAATCTTTTTATTAAGGTTGCACTTTATAAATTGAACCAATTTTTCTGATTATTTTTGGTGTTTCCTGTGAAAACGATCACTTGGAGTCAGAATGGAGCGATCCATCTATTAAAGGTTTTATAAAATTATCAATAGTGTCAGTATATTGATGGATTTTAATGTACCTAATCCTTATGCTTCGAATTGGTCATCAATTATATCCTAATATAAAATACGTATAGCGCTTTCACAACTGGAGCTGCTTTGCGTAATTGAGTGTTCGATATTATTGAAATCAATGCTATGAGAAGGACGAATTTAGTCCTTACATGTACTTTTACACGCGACATTCAAAATGCACCTCTAACTGCATAAAATCTACCAATCTGCCACTAACCTCTTCATGTAGGGTTGCCATTTCTCAACTTTGGAAAACAGGACAAGACGCGTGAAAACCCCGGATTTTAGAGTCCGAAAGCCGGACATATCAACAAGATCTTTTAAACATATTCAATATAATAAAAACAGTTGAGGGGTGGGGGAACGGTGAATATACTTGGTTCGTCGGTTGATCGTGGTGTGCGAGCATAGTGCGTGTCTCGCGGGTGGCCCAAATTTTTTTAATTAATTATTTTTTTTTAACTCAACTACAGATCACATCTACAGGTCTACAAATGAAAACTTCCCCGGACGCTCCCCGGATGCCCTCTAAACTAGGACAAATCCGGGGAAACCCGGACGGATGGCAACCCTATTTTCATGGCACTTATGTGCGTCCTTTTTTCCGTGTTTCATTGTTTCCACAAAATTTTATTTATTAATTGATCTCGATTATGAATTATAATATGCATTCTACTTCATCGATAATTTAGTAGATATATGACGGTGTTAATTGTGTTCGTTTCAGTTGGAAGAGTTCGAGAATAACTTTTATTACACATAAATTCCACAATCATCGCTTAAGTTACCATTCACTAAAATGTTGACGTAAATTCTCCACTGTAGGTGTAGATTATTACCTTGTGTTGTCTTTTATTAATACGATCATTACAAAGTCTGGCCGTAACCACTGTTGCTGAAAAGCATTTGAAATGTCGACACACATGTGAACAAATTCCAAATCCTTAAATTATAAGCATAGCATTTATTATCATCAAGTTCGTAGTACAGCGAAGAAATGCTCCCAGCATAAGAGGCACTCAATTCTTAGTATTTTTGTAGCCGTACACAATTGCTATAATTTTTTAGCAGGAGAAACGTTAATAACATTGGCTTGTTAAACAAATATTTAATGAATCTTATAAAACTGAATGTGTTGTTTAAGTGCTGCATTTAAGTCATGGTTATTTGGTGAATACTGACTAAGTAAGAAACAGATGAAAGCCCGGTTTCAGGTTCTATCATTAGTTATTTTTTTAATTATATCAAAGGTACAAGAAAAACAATAAGGCAACTTAAATGATTAGCCATACAATGGGCTTATCACTAACCAGCGATCTCTTCCAGGCCCAGTGAAGAAGAAAAAATATATGAGAAAACTTGACATAGTATCACAATACAACTTGCAAATGTCATCCTATTTAAATTAATTAACAATACCTGGATGCGTGACAAGAAAGTTAAGAAATACATCTTATATATAAAATTCTCGTGTCACAGTTTTCGTTCCCATATTCCTCCGAAACGGCTTGACCGAATCTCATGAAACTTTGTGAGCGTATTGAGTAGGTCTGAGAATCGGCCAAAATCACCCATTTTTCATCCCCCTAAATGTTAAGGGTAGTCCACCCCCAAATTTTATTTTTTAATTTTTTTAGACAAAATTTTTAGTTTCTATTTTTTTATGATACAAAAATAAAAATACATACAACCCTAAATTTTCCCCCTTCTACGATCAACCTTATATAATATTATTAATGTGAAAATTCAAATTACATGTATGCCATAACAACCTAAGCACGGACGCGATTGCACGAAATTAGCAACTTCGTAATGGGCAGAGACATCAGTACTAATGGGCACTGTGAGTATTGTAGTTCAATACATGAAAAATTCAGGAAAATTGAGCAGTGCAATTGAAAAATGGGAAAGACTTACTGAGGTTATGCGGCACAACGAGCTAGAGACCATCATCGATATACATAGCAATGTGCTAAAAAAATCCGAATAATCGAATCGAGCGGATGTACGTTGAAATGCCGGGCAGATACTTGGAATCAATTAACTAAAGAAGTTCCAACTGTGGCGAATAATGAACTATAGTTATAGGCCACAGGTGCTTTCCACTGATGCACTAGGTTGCATGTACATATACTGTTCATACTAGAAATTATGAATGTTTTTATTTGTGACTGCTGTTGATAAATTGACGTGGACCAAAATCACTTTCATGAACGGTCGCGATTATCATCACACCACGTTTCCTTCACAACCAAGTAGTTATGGAACTAAAGATGACAACTGTGAAGATATTTTGCAATAATCCTGACATCAAAATAATCAGACGAGAAGAACATTATCGAAAGAAGAGAAGAAGAAGAGGAGGAGATGAATAAGAAGAAGAAAAATAAGAGGAAAAGAAGAATGAAGAGAAGAGTGGAGAGAAGAAGAGGAGGAGAAGAAGGAGGAGAGGATAATAAGAGGAGAGGAAGAAGAAGAAAGAAGAGAAGAAGAGAGAAGAATTAGAGGGATAACAGGAGGAGAAGAATACGTAGGAAAGAGTAAAAGAGGAGATAAGAATAAGAGGAGAAGAAGAATAAGAAGAGAAGAATAAGAAGAGAAGAAGAATAAGAAGAGAAGAAGATTAAGAGGAGAAGAAGAATTAGAGAAGAGACGATGAAGAGGAGAAAAAGAGAATAAGAATAAGATATCTTTTTTTATATAGTACTAAAAAGACGTTCGACCGCAACCATCTCAATAATGGTGATGGATGATGGTAAGATGGCTATAATCGTGATCATACCTACTTAGGAGGAGCCTATTTAACCGCTGCCTGAGGGGTCCCATGTCATAATCCCCGATCTTTGAAAGGTTGAAGCTAGATCTAATTATTAATTAGATTGTCTGTCTTAGTCTGGATAAGGGAAAGTTGTGACAAATGGTTGATCCCTTAAGATACTGTTACTTGTTATTGAAAATTGCCAGCGAATTTATAATGACTCTTTAAAAAATAATCATTTTAAATTTTTCAATAAACTGCGCTTCAATTGCGGTATTGCATAAATAATTGCAATAAAGTAATCGCAATATATCTTATCGTATTAGTGGATTCTTGTCTATTTTGAAAATACCCTTTGTTATACAGGTAAGAAACTTCTTATCTATACGTTTTGCGTTTGGAGGGATTATTGACTTGACCTTCCACAAGGTTGCAGGACAAAAGTGTAATTGTCCGATTTTGTTTGATACAACTCTACTGAAATACAATAACAATTTTTCGAGGTTAGAACATCATTTTATACAAAATAAGTTTTTAGGTAGACAATGGTCTTAGCTGGAGATAGAAAGGAAATTAATTGATTTATCAAATGGGTTAATACATTTTTGTTATCGACACCGTTTTTGGTTGGTTTAGGATCTAAAAGTATTACTTTACGGTCTGCCATGGCCATTTCATATTACCGGATATAGAAATTAGACCTCGCAAACACATTCGCATTGCAGAGGTCGATCGATGCAGTTATTTTTTGCAAACTGTGCTAAACCATAAACGGAAAATACATAGCTTACTATAAATAGACGTAATTTAAATAAAATAATTTAAAAATAATAGTTTTAGGATAAATATTCATGTAATATTCATTAAATTTATTCTATGTCATATTTAGTTTTCGAATGATTTAAATTTCCTATACCATGTCTGTACGTCTCTATCTTAATCAAAAGCCGTTACATATTCGCATATTCATTACAAACAAATCAGTCTCTCTGCATCGTTTGAACTAAAGTAAGTCGTCCTTTCGTTCACAGCGTGAACACAATTCGATAGTAAGAGAAACATTTAAAGTGCAAATAGACTGATTTATTTTTATTAAGCAATGAATGTTTATTATTATATGAACTATTATCTTTGTTATATAGGCTAACCCTAAGAAATATTACTCATACGAATGCTAATAGATTCAATATAAGTATTTTTATCTTAAAAACTTCGCAAGTGCAACTTGAACTCCCACACGAATCCGCGCCTATATTCGAATAAATAAGAAAAATCACGTTTATCGTATAAGAGCCAGCTTAAATAGTTACTTTTTGGTTTTTTTTCATCGCTGCAACAGTACATCATAGTAAATTAGTCATGAAATACATGACATATGGTGACAGATGTACAGTGTTAGTAACAGTGTCCCGTTTTTTTCCTTTGGGTACAGAACTTTAAAGTTTTAATATGGCGTGAATCATATGGCGAACAGCTTTTGTAGGATTACATTTAAAACATTCTATTATCAGCACAGCAGCAATCCGCCATAATATCTCCAGAGGATCATAATTTTAATATTTAAAAGTTTATTGTATGGAACTTGTTAGTGCTAAAGTATATTGAAAAAAAAAATCATTTGAGAAAACGTTTCGCATCCTTAAAAAAGAATTATCTCGTATATGACGTATAGATAAGGAAAAACGATACACTTAAAAAGCGCAGAAGATTCTGTCGTAGGTCAAACTGTCTGTAGATTATACCCATTATCACTTATAAAACTTAGTTACTTGCCAACCACAGAGGAGGACGTTATGTGAGTAAATTATTGTTTATATGTAGTCTGATTTAAAACTATAATAGAACCTGCTTTAATTAAATTAATTGACTTGATATTCAACAATAACTATAACAATTATATGAAGTAAAATAATCTTTTATTGTGTATTTTAATATGTGTATTATTAAAAATTATATTTATTTTAAATTCTTATTCACGACCCAAAAACACGTACTAAATACTTATACTTATATTTAACACTTTAATAAAATTCTTCAAGTATTTATAAGATCAAATTTATCATTCTGTAGTGTTTGTTTGGTGATAGCGCTATCTGGAAGGCAATAATTAAATAAACGTATATTTTTATTTGTATGTTGTGTCTCATTGCATTCAAACTGCGTTGTAACAGGGCTAACTCCGGGCTAACTCAAGGAGTCTTAAAATGTCAAATCTAAAACATTCGATGTCACTTTTAAATAAATCCGTGTAAATTAGACCTTACAGCTAAGTGAGACTCATCCTTAAAGGATATCTAAAAACCTAATCGTAGTTTATATCTTCTAATAGCCTACATATAAATGTTTTATAAGTTGCATTCTTTATAGGTTCAAATAATCCATATTCTAAATTTTCATTATAATCAATCATAAGTGCATACCACCTAAATGTAAGGAAAACCGTATACTATTCTTACTGTGAGCACCTTTACGGAGTGCCTGCGTAATGCCGAAGCGACTGAAGCCCTTCAAGAATAGATAGTAACATCTCTCAAGCCGGCAGCAGAAACTGTTATAAGTTTTCGTTTGTAATAAAAGAAACATAATATATTCAATGTTGAATTGAACAATGTCTAGAGACATCATAGGATCTTTCGACTTCAGGAAACACACGGAAATCCTTATAACTTGTTTGTTGCACCGGTCGCGCATATATAATAGTAACAATTATTAACCTTTAACACGTGTTCACCTTGTCAGTACTTAAGTATGCTGTAGTTTTTAATAGACCACCTATTAAAATGAATTAATATTTTATATAGTTATACAATAATATTGTATTTTATTCATGCGAGTATGACGAATTGAAATTAAATACATTAAACGGATGAAATCGCTATTTATTTAGAATTTTGTTTATAGAGATTTCTATAAGGGATTACTTTTTTAAAAACCTTCATCAGAATCCTTTACGCTGATTTCTAGATATATATAGTTTAAGGCTGTATTCTAACTCACCTCTTCTCACATGTCTCCCATGTTCGAAAGGATAAGTATTTCTTCTGCGATTGTACCACGAACCAGCGACTTTTCATCATACCAATTCGTCGTAGATCTAAGAACATATAAATAAATTATATACTGTTAGCTTCTTTTGGAGACGGTCAAAGAATCTTTTACATTACATTCATAAAACTTTTAGTTTTTACGATAAACTCTACGTCTCGCTTCTTTATACTTTTCCTCGTTCAATTGAAAAAAAATGTAGAGAAAAACAAAAACCAACATAAAAAAACAACAAAAATGAAATGTATAATTTGTACATTTAAAGTCAATTTTTTACTAGTGAAATTGCACTTTTGATTCACAACACATCCATAGTTGTGAATCATCCAACCTCCTATAATATTAAATCTAAAACACCTCACGTTCACTTCAGTACCATATTTAAATGCAACTACTTTACGGAACAATACAGGCAATAGTTGGTGATTCGTAAATGAATTTTATTGACGAATTTTTTATCATTTTTTCTGATAAGACACGCTGGTTTCCTTGCGACTTCTACTCGAATGAATGTTAAGTGTGCCTAAAATTACTAAATTATTCTCAGCTAAAAGTGATAGCAGCAAGTTAAAATGAATGAAAACATAATATAAACACCAAGGTCATTTATAACTACTCCGATCCGAGAATTGGGTTATCTCTACAATTTGTTAATACAATATTTTAGTATTCCAATTCCCAATGCTGTCCTTGATCTATTTTTTTCTATATTTACAAGCTTAACGCTAAATCTGATTAGTCGACACACATTCTATTTTTAACAGTCTTTTCTGAAACGCGGGGTGAGGCATACATTCATATGTAAAGATTTATTTTATGAATATGGATTGCAGGTAAATAGTGCAAAGCGATATCAAGAATATACATTAAAAATTATCAATAGGTTTTATGTATTATTCTCTTAATGAACACTTGACATTAGTAAGTCTTATTGCGCTCACTCTTATAACAAATCATTTGTTTACATTATTTCTACGTGTCTTGTGTTAATAAGAAAATTGCATGTGTATAAGTGTTGCTGGTCTTTTTAGAGGTACAATGTTTCATAGTACTTTTATTTTCGTGGTAACAATTAGAGACTTTAATTTCTTTTTTTTTAATTTTTAAAAAAAACTCGTCTGCGATCTGTGCTTATTTAGAGTTCTGAAACCTGGACCCAAAAGAAGAAGAAAGTCGATCCGAGTCCCAGAAGAAATTTGGTCGGTTTGGCGGCTTCAATGTATACTATATTACAAAGAGATCTGTGATGTCCTTAACCAGTCTTCCCAAACCAGACCAAATACATAAGATACAACAAACTCAAGTGATTGGGACATGGGTACCACAAGACAGATAACACAGTCTCAAATCCCGAGTAAATAGAGTTTACTTGAAAACTACAATATATAAAGAAAGAAAAATATATTAAGCCTTTAACATTATACTATAACTTTTTCTTTTTGTGGTGCCTCTCATGCTTTACAATAAACGAAAATAATATTTCCTTTACAGGGACATTAATACGTTTATAAGCCTTCTTCTGGAGTTCCTATGGACCTTGATAAGGTCTATATTTGAAACTGTCCGGGCTATGGTTCGGGTCATGTTGCCGGCAGAACCAAAGTCCGTGGAGGGACAAATTGTTCTGGTTAGCATTTTAAACTATGTACATTTGATTGTTTAGTTACATTTTCTTTGCAAATACCAGTATATTACATTGCATTTATATATGCGTCTGTAATTAAGAGTGATGTTAAAACTATAGCAATTATTGATTATCTTTTAAATTTTTAAATATTTATTCTTTGTATTCTATAAATGATTTAATAATTTATATCATATAAAAAAGGATATCATAATAAAATCACAAGGCACAACTGAAAAGGGCGCGTTTGGCTTCCCCTGATAGTTTCTCTTCATTCTTACTATATTAAATTTACTAATTAAGTTTTGATGGGGATAATAAATAATTAATTCGACCCTAGTCATAAAAATCTTAGTGCGAAATGGAAATAATTGTTTTAAATATTGTTAGTTTTCGAAGTTCAAAAATTTTTTTTTTTACATAGATAACTGGTGCAGGCCATGGAATGGGACGTGAGATGGCACTGCGGTTTGCACGACTTGGGGCGAAGGTGGTCTGTGTCGATATTAATCCAGAAGGCAACCAGGAAACAGCGTTAATGATAAAGCAGGAAAGAGGAAATTCATATAAATATGAGTAAGTATTTGAGTACAATTTTTGAAATATGATTTAATAATTTAATAATTTAGTGCAGCCTCCAAATTAATGGAGGTCGGTGCCTCCGAAATTTCTCCCTATCCATTTTCAATTTAAATAATTAATAAAAAATATCAAACAGACCAGACAGTTTATCTCAAAGCCTAGTCCTACAATACTTCAAAGTAGTAACTTTTCAGATGTGACGTCACAGACCGTGCGGCTGTTTTTGACTTAGCTGCAAAGGTTCGCAAAGAAGTGGGTGACGTCAGTATTCTGGTAAACAACGCTGGTATCATGCCCTGCAAGCCAGTTCTTGAGCAAACTGAAAAAGAAATTCGGCTCATGAATGACCTCAATGTTAATGCATATATATGGGTAAGTTTTTTAATATTATTTCTGGGCGTCTCCATTCCGCTTTTAGTCACAGTAAATTTTTTTCTAAGTATTTATGTTCTCATTCTAAATTTTAGCCGTTTAGCAATAGAAATTTCTGTTGTATATATACCTATATTTTAATTGCAATAACTCCCTCGTCAAATCTTCTTACCTTTTATTTATCATGGCTGTGTCCTGAAGAGTACTGTGTAGTCCCCGCGATTTAAGCAGAATTTTTAGAGCCTAACTAAGAAGCCTTTAGGCTTACCTAAGACTACTACTATTCAATTATAATTCGTATTCGTATAGAAATATAATATGTATAATGTATTAAATTAAACAATATTACCTTATAAATTATTTAATCCTATTGAACATGAGTAAACTGAATGAAACTGTTTTAGATGATTCAAGCTTTCCTCCCAGCGATGATTCAGCGGAATCACGGACATATAATATCCATGTCTTCAATGGCTGGAATCATGGGAATCCGCAACTTGGTGCCATATTGCGGCTCCAAATACGCTGTGAGGGGTATCATGGATGCATTAGCGATGGAACTCCGAGCTGATAAAAGGGATCTCAGTGGGGTGAGTTTCGCCAAAAAACAACAAATTCTCAAACGCTCTTCATTTTTGTGAAATGATTTTAAAATTGAACATTGTTCATCGATATCCAGTAGATAGTTCAGTAGAAAGAAAATCATTACTTACTTACATAGTGTACTGATTTTAATATAATACAACCTTAATTATAACAAACCATTTTAATTAAAATAAACATTTGTTATAAATAATTATAATACAAAATATACATAGTAAAAATAACAGAAAAATAACTATAGATAGGTGAATGATATACCACTTAAATCTATCGCATTAATCTGGACTGGCAAAATTAATTTATCTATAAAAAAATATAAATTAACATTCAAGCTACAACATTAATAAAAATATATATATGTAATGATCATTGCGTGTTATATAATGTAACATTAAATATATAATATACAATATTCTTTACAATATTCCAACTTAATTTTCCACAGATAAAGTTAACGACAGTTTGCCCTACCATAGTCAACACAGGACTTTGCAAAAAGCCACGAATCCGCTTTGAAAAGTTGTTCAAGGTAGTGGAACCGGGTGACGCCGCGGACACAATCATCAATGCGATGAGAAGAGATCAGATCGAGATAACGATACCTCAAGATCTACATTATGTTAATAGGGTAAGAGATACCTTAGTTTTTATTCCGTTTCCGCAAATATTTCACATCTTGCCGTATGTATGGATTACTTAGATTTTTTTTTAGGAGAAGATATTTAACTGTATGATTAGTAACAGTATGATTTCTCACATAATGTTTATGAGAAATCATAATTCCAAGCTTATTATAACTATAACATATGAAATAACGTAGTCAAGTATAAATAATAATTTAAATATTTAGATTTTTTTTAGATTAGAAGTGAACATACAAAAATTATATATCTATGTAAAACAGTATTTAATTTTAAAATTATGTTTCAGTACCTGTACCGTCTTCTACCTTTCCAAGCAGCCTGCTTGTGGTCAGATTTCTTCGACGCTGGTGTTGATGCCCACGAATAAAGTTTAGACTGATTATTTTTGTACAAATGTATATGTGGTTACAGTTTTACGATGTTTTTTAATAATAATAAATGTTTATTTTATACATAACATTTAGTTAATATAATTTAGTTAATAAAAACGCTTAAGTCTGTTTTTTCTCTTAAAACTATCACTTAAACTTACGAAGCTTTTTTAAGACAAAAAACTGTACTATCAACCTATCAATTCACTTTTATATATATATATATATATATACATCGATATCTTGGCCTTCTCAAGTTCCACTTACAGAGGTTCTACTGTATTTACAATATAATTATGCGACTAATTTATTAGATAGAGTTTTCAGAAACGTCGCTGCGTGACGTCTCGTCGGCATACATTGCCCAAAAGCTTCTAGTAGCAACGGTTCTTGCTGAACTGATTGTCTGAAAAAAATGCACTCATATCCGTATGTTGTTGTTTTACTGTTAATTGAAATTATTAACGTATCTTTTAAAGATTCGTTTATCAAAGAGAGAATGATTACGAAAGTCAAGTGGTCTTGATTCAATTGTTTATAGTTCATGTGCTCGAATTAGCAAAATGGGGGGGGGGGGTTTTTTTTAAAGCAAAAGTAAATTGCTTATAAGCTGGACACATTGGGTGATCAAATTCAACTGTTAAAATAAGTAAGTAAAAATTCAAATGAATGAGAACGTTTGTAAAATTTTTTTTGGAAAAAAAGAAAAAAAAAAAAAACCAAAAATTTTTTGGGGGAAACCCCAAAGGTTGATCCTTCGGATCTTCGGAACCTAACAGTGGACCTTTTGCCAACAGTCCGAAAATAGAGATGGATTAACCACACGCCCAGACAAGAGCCGAAAACAAAGCCAAAATCACATTAGAATGGAAACCGTCTGAAAGTTTCCGTAGACGTGTTGTGTGCACCTGCTACAGCAAACGGCGAGCTACGAGCACAGGGGTTGAGTTTAATTGAGGCCAGGGCAGCGGCTGACTGGCGCACTCTTGTGACGGCCCTCTTCAAGGTCAATCATCAATCATAATAATCCCGATAACATCATTAATGTATGGAACAATGATGATGTCATCAGGGTATCAAAGAACAGCAACAACATATTACGGTATGGAAATTATATATGCGATGATTGTACAGAGCTAAACTATTTTATCGGTATCGCTTTTAGTTTAGCCAATCCTCTATAAGGATCTCTATTCAGTATAATATACCAAGTAGTATATGCAAAATTTAAATATATTTAAATGATAAAAAAAATATGTATTTTTTCAATACGTATCGTGTACGTCAAGACCATGCGTGGTCAAAAAAGGAATCATAATACTAATAAAATTAAGTAGAATAACTACCTGTAATCTTCTATAGAGACTTTTCCGTCCTTATCAATATCCATTTTCCTAAGAACCAGCTCAACCAAGTCACGCACTCCTTCGTCAGGGTCCTCATCACCTGGTTGCTTCAATAAGGAGTTTCTGGAATATTCAAACACACACAGTCAATGAATTGTGTTCAATTTACGATAATACTTTTCTTTTGTACAGTTACTATTGGAATTATAGTTATTAGTTTTAATATTTCAAATCCTGCGAGTTTTAAGTTTAAAATAGAGAAAAATGAGAAAATACAATAGAATACAATACAATATAAAAGACAGAGACCAAAATTATAATAATGACTTTTATATGCTAAACTGACCCAACATAGACGAGGTAGGTTAAAAACTGTACTGTACTCACAAGTTTGGGATCATGAAGAGAAATATTGCAATAAGAAATGATTTATTAAAATTTAATTGTATAGCTATAGTCTATACTCTATACTTCTATAGAATTTTTGTTTCAATACATTACGTTTATTAAAACAGAACTTAACGTAATGATAAGCGAGGAAAATTTAGATAAGTAGTATTCTATTGGTAACCCAGAGATGGAAAGCGTAATAGCGGATGCCAACAAATGAGATGGGATCTGAATTGCACAGTGTCACTTGAGAGGGGTGGTGCATGACAGAGTTCAAAGGAAAGAGGTCTACGCCCGTGACATTATTTAAGTAAAAGCTTAATTTTATTTAAACATTACGTGGTCGAGTTTTTATCCACTAATTCTTAATTTATGTATAAAATCGTTTTCGTTAGAGAAGAATCATTCTACCTACATTACATTTCATTATATTTTTTATTTTAATAATTAAGAGCAGTGTTTTTCAACCTTTTTCATATGCACCCCTGGTATAAAAAATATGCACCCCCGGGAAAAAAAAAAATTTTCGCGACCCCCTTGACCTTGGGTTTATTATCATGTATGTCTTTAATTTTGTTTTTTCACTAAAGTACCCATTTTTTTTGACCTTGGGACCCCCTACAGAAGTTTCTACCTGTGGGTCGCGACCCACAGGTTGAAAAACAATATTAGGCATAAAGGATTTATGTTACTTTAAATTCATTTAGACTAGTGACAATAACGGCAAGGTAAAAAGGAATAGATAGACTAACAAGGCGTATATATTATAAGGCGCGTGTGGATGGCGAGATAGGGTAGGTGACCTGCCCGAACGTTTTTGGATCAGATTCAGAACGTTCTGGAAAAAGGGCAGGTCAAAAGCACCCATAACCGACGAAAATGCATGATGAATTTAATGAGTGTGGAAGAAGCGAGAGAGGTATGCAAGGATCGTAGCAAGTGGAGGTCTGTGGTCTCTGCCTACCCCAATGGGAAACAGGCGTGACTTATATAAATAAATAAATACAAAAAAGGTATTATGATAATATGAAACTAATTAATTCATATTATCTATCAATTAAAGTCGTACGCGAATTACGCCAATAGTGTAATAAATTCTACCGTCAAACAGGTTTTATTTAAATTCAGTGAAAGCCAATTATAGTTTTACATTAGAAATTTCGTATTTGATAAAAACGTACTCACTTTAGTAATATAAACATTTCATCTTTAGTTATGAAACCATCTGAGTTGAGGTCATACACATTGAAACAATATATTCGTCTCTCGTCAGTACTTCCTCGTAACAATACACTCAGCCCTTTGGCCCACGCCTCAAACTTTATAGACCCTTCTCCCCCATGGACCCCCCGATCCCAGGAACTCCATATCCGGTCCAGAACTATTTCTTCCGTCACTAAATCAAAGGTGTTATGCATGACGTCACGGAATGTATTCTGATCTATGCCCTGAAATGGTAATCTTTTTGATAATTTGCCTTAAAACTTTTTTTATTCAATTGAACCATTTGATATAGTTGAGCGTTATATAATTTATTAGACATGTATTACTTAAGTATGAATTGTGATTGAAGCATCTTGTACGACTAACGACGAAAACAAAAGACGAAACAATTGAAACGTCTTCAGATAGTTTCTTCTTATCACAGATACGCAAAGCAATTCGTCTAAGCAATCCAAACAATCTCACTCATAATTTTCAAAGAAAAATTTAGCTTTTGTTATGCTGATGGTATAATGCTTTCATTTGTTATCGTGCCACAACGATTTCTTCAACGATATTACATAGCAAAATATGTCGTCGTAATTGGTCACGAATATTACGAAGATCACCTTGTCGTTGCGTGAGACCGTAGCATGTGTTGAGTTTTCTGATCATCACGTTTTGAATACTTGGGTTTACTACACAAAAGGTTATATAGTCTCTCGCTTCTATTTATGACAAGGTAGACAAAATTTGATAGAATAAATAAATTTCATTAATAAATAAATTTTGTTACCTATTCTAAATACCGCGTGCTTTCTGTTCGTAGAAAATCAATATAATAAAAAAAAAAAGGTTTTCCAATGTATCGAGTAAAATTATTCTCACAAGTCTCAATAACCATTTTTGTCCGCAATATGTACATACCTAATACATGACCGCAGTCTCAGTAGAGATTTGTCATTGCGTACTATAATTAATATAAAATATCTACATAAAAATAAACCATAATCCTAACAAATGTTACTCTTTGCTTTGCCTAAGTTTTATTCATTGAAAAAGTATTACCCGTAATAGAGGCCTGAACCTATACTTATATATCTTCCCTTAAATATAAAAATACTACTAAAAATTAATTATAGTACACTACTTGAAAATTAGTAATTATGTACTAGGTGCATCCTGCGATTTTAATCACATTAATTAAAATACAGCGTTATTTTATTTTACGTCATTATGCATCGCATCGTCGTTATATAGCCTACAACACGTCCTTGATAAATGGACTATCCAACGCAAGAATTTATTAAATCGAACCAGTACTTCCTGAGTTTAGCGCGTTGAAACAAATAAACTCTTCAGGCTTATTTACATAATTATACGATTTAATAACACTAGGTTAAGTAAACGGTAACATCATGTGTTGTAAGTACTCATTTAACTAAAGATAATATAACATTTTATTAAGAACTAAATATTCTGACGCGTCGATCTTCGTAACGCCTAAGAGCCGATTATTTTTCAATTTCAGTTGCATTTGTATTTCCCCTTCCTCGAACCTCTTCATTAACACTTGAACTATATTATTAAAGTTCAAATTGACTCTTATTAGGAATAGTTTGTATGGGAGTATAGAATTGTTGTTTTTCGACTTTATAAATGTTTGAAACTGAAACATTCTCTTACTTCAAGGAATATTATTAAAAAAAGAATAAGGGAAATCAGTTCAGCTGTTCTCGCGATTAGCACTTACAAACACAGAACACATTGATTTTAATATTAGAGATATACTCACATCTATCTTAGGAATAGGTTGTCCGATGATAGTAGGCGAAGCAGCCGCTTGAGCCTCCGTCACCAGTTTTCGGTACATTGTGTAAAGGGCTTCCAATTCATTCCTTGAAAAATTAAATTTTTTTTTTTTTAGTTAATATAATTACAAATTTAGTTCTGTACAATATAAATATTATATTTATTTCCTCTTGCCATAAGAATCCTTTCACCGTTTTTTATGTTTTTAGCTAGTAATTATCGCATTAAAGAATAATGTATAGCCAAATAAATTAACCGACAATGGACTACGTTGTTCCTTGATAGATAATTATAAAAATACCACTCTATAAGAATAAATAAAGCACTGGCCGTAAATAAAAGCTTTTATTTAATCATAGCCACTTATTTTATTCGCTTATGTGAATAAAAAGTAAAATTAATCGCAACTCACTTGCTGAAATGTGTATTTCGAAATAACATTTCCAGTGATTTCTCTTTTAACTTTCTATGTGGCATGTCCGAACTGAAGGGAAGTTAGAACTGAACTGTATCTGGTAAACAGAGCATAGTGCTCAGTAGTTCATAAGGTAATTGTTATTCGTAGCACGATAGTTTGACCTAATTTTACATAGGCATGCGTTTTCTATGGAATTGGAAACGCTTTGGGAGTCGTACCATGGCTATAAAGGAACGATGAAAATGAGATTGTTTGTACATAGTCACGCCTTCCATAAAAGAGTATAAATCTTCTATATATCGTTCAACCAGAGATAAATCTTATAGTTTTGGTTAGTAATAGTATATTACATTTCCTATATTTTAGACGTCATCACTGTTCTGTACCATAAGTTTCTATATTAACAATACCCCTGTCTGTCTGTGTCTTGTCATTGTTGATGTATGAGCAATAATGGAAAGGGCCTTTTACTACAACATTTAAACCTTCCATCTAAATCCAATTAAAATGATTACCAGCGTTAAATGAATAATTTCTCTTAGTGGCCTTTAGCATTTTATAGGCTATACTTGTACCATGAAACATGTAAAGGCAAAAAGCATTTAAGCATTTGTTCAGTTGAGGGATAAATATTAATGAAATTAATGTTTTTCAAAATAAAAATAATACACCGTAAAAAAAACATACCTGTACAGAGAGAAAACAGAGAAGAGGCAGTGTTGAGTTCTCCTCAATTTAGAAAACGTTAAAAAAAATATAGAAAAGAATGAAATAAATTACTAAAATATATTCGCTAACGTTTGAACACACTTACTTGTTAAACCTCGTCATCCTTACAAGGTACTCGAGACTGTGCTGTGGTATCTTGTGTACAGGTACTACAGATTTCTTGCAGCGTTTAGGCGCTGCTGGCGGTGATCGCCGCTCCGCTGCTGCTTTACCAGCGCTGATGAAGAGCCGCACGCCTCGAAGAGCAATCGCACTAGCCGCCATGCTGATTTGTTTCTTGTCTGCCATTATCTGCTTTGGTATATTAAATTAAGTTTTAGCAATAGCAAATTTAACTATACATCGACTTTGTTGTGGCCTTTGTAATGAACAGGATATTACTTAACATTTTTGTTTTTAATAATCTCAGAAAATAAATATTTCTAGAAGCAGAAACTTTACTGCTAGAACTGCGTTACATATTTCTAATTTTCTTCTAAGAATCTTATTTAAAATATAATGAAGTTCACATTTTATAAGTTTAATTTATCATGCAATCTTCGTATACAAAATACCTTCAAATCTTGATTTGATGGTATTTTTGTTAACATTACCAGAGATTGTATTTACTCTGATTCTCATTGTTTTTGTATAAAAACTTTCACTGTAGTCTAAGTTAATCTCAACTTTCCACTGTGTACCTGTAGTTACTAACAAATATTTTCGTATTCCATAAATAATTAACGAAATTGTGTACCTCTCTCTAGATATAAAAATAACATTTTATTTCAAATGCAAAACACAGTTAACAGTACAAAATACATTGATTTCAATAACAATAATATGTGTCAAGGACAAAGCCAGTGACAAAGATCCAAATTTTAATTTTTTTTTTGTCAAATTAAATATTTAAAATTTGTTGAAAATGTGCATCGTAATCTGATGTTATGCGGTGAATAGCGGTTTTCCCAAAAAATTTTGTACTTTATGTAATTTGTACGAAGCTTTATCTATATAATTTTCTGTGTGTGTGTATGTCACTGAACTCAAACGACTGGACCGATTGATGAAAATTTTTTTTTTGTTAAGAGGGTCTGGGAATGTTGAACTTGAATTCCTCCGAAACGGCTTGATAGGATTCTCATGAAACTTTGCGTATTGAGTAGGTCTGAGAATCGGCCAACATCTATTTTTCATTCCCCTAAATATTAAAGGTTGTCCACCCCTAAATTTTATTTTTTATTTTTTAGACAAAATTTTTAGTTTCTATTTTTTTATGATACAACATACAAAAATACATACAATCCTAAATTTTCACCCTTCTACGATCAACCCTTACTTTTTATTTATTAATTGAAAATTCAAATCACATGAATGGCAAAACAACGTTTGCGATAGCTAGTTATATATACTTTAATATGGGGTGTTAAAACAAATACGCCAGGGCAATCGATTAAGTCATTACAGAGACCATGTAAAAACATCAAGTTATATTGCTGACGTCTACATTCCAAAGATTCTATACTAAAATACTCGCAAAATCTACATACGATACTCGTAGCTGCTTAAATTTTTTTTTAAATATTATTAACTGGTAAAATTCAAGTAATAATATTTTTCGGCAAATAATAATAACTCACATACATAAAAACGTAAAATTCTCTTCTTTTCATTTCCTTTTTAATGAATATCACTTTCTGTTCCCGCCAAATATTATTTATCCGTTTAAATGTCAAATGTCAAATAAATAAAAAAAGAACAGCGCCAAATTCATAATAATTGACATTCATTTACATTAATAGGCCTTTGTTTGACTTGCTGCGAAGCATCACATATATTTCAATGAAAGACCGCACTCTTTGGTTTAGTATCCTACGCGTCCATAACTAATCTCGCGTCATCTCTCTCAATGAAGCAGCACGATTATACATGTGAAGGAAACCCTTGTTTAGACAATCATTGTTTATCAAATTATATGAGAATAGCTGAAAAGGCTGGGGGAGATATTGAAAAAAAAAATCGGTTATCAGTTTCTTTATCAAGCATAAACTGCTTACATTGTTTGCTTGCCTTAGAGAGCCCTAAAAGCGAGGAAAAAGCTAAACTGGTAGAACAATTTGTAGTTCAATTAAGTAGAGGAAGTTATCTAGCTATTAGTAAGCTTGGTGCGAGGTACCAACGAATTAGGGTAAGGTTATTAAGTGGCACCACTGTATCTAGGATAGACTATCTGTTAAAGTAGACTTAAGTCAAGAGAACAGTCTGTTTTCGTGCTACAGTTTGGTATACACTCATGTTTAGAAAAATGTATTGATGGAAAATTACTTGGATTTACAAAAAAATTAGGTCGATATATTTTCAACAATTCAGGAATATTTTTCGTGATCATGTCCATAAAATATTGCATGTGTGCATTGCACATTTCATTAATTATGAAAGAAGGGTAAGATACACAGATAGTGTCCTCCCGAACCACGAGGTAGAAGTAATATAATGAGGAATAACCATTGTCGTGAATACCAAACGATAATAGAAATGAAAATTTACTCATAATTTTAGATTTTTTATAAATATTTAATAAAAAAGGCTATGAAGTAATAACTAACATTTATTGTACTTTCAGGACTCAGATTTTAACCTACAGGTTAAACTTTACAAAGTTTAGGGTTAGATTAAATAGTTCACTTGTTTGTTTTATGAAGACAATTGTGCCACGCAACTTAAGCATGCAACTTCTTTACCGTAATGGAAAAATTAATATTATAGTTTTAGTATGTTTTTATTACCAATCTAACTTTTGAGTAACTAGTTTTTTTTAACTTTTGACTTTTTTTAAAACTTTTTTAATTTTGACTTTTTTCACATAATAATTTGAAGACGAGACCTAGACCTTGCCGTAACAGATATGTTCTTTATTTCTTGATGAAAGTTTAGTTTTAGGAATGCGAGAGACTGCGGTAAGTTCATATAAACCAAAGATTTACAACTCGAAACAGTCTGGTGAACCATTTAAGACACAATCTTCAAACCATAATGCAACTAAGGTCTTAAATTAATAAAGGAATTAAGCAATTATCAAAACACCAATGTTGGTACATATGTAACGAACGCTACGGCCTACGCGAATGTAGCAAATTTTAATATACGAAACAAAATTATTAAACTTAGGCTGATTGTTAAATCAAATTATGAAATAAATTGAATAAAAGAATTAGAGCAACGTAAATCACTACATAGTATAAAACAAAGTCGCTTTCTCTGTGCCTTTGTATGCTTAAATCTTTGAAACTACGCAACGGATTTTGATGCGGTTTTTTTTAATAGGTAGTGATTCAAGAGGAAGGTTTATATGTATAATAACATCCATTAAATAGTAGAGAAGTACTGTTGTATTTTTGAGGTTTCTAATGTGATGACGTAAATAATTACATTTTTCCCGCTTACATTGCAAACGCAGGCCGAACCCTACGAGTTTTATCAAAATAATGTACTAAGTATTGTACACATTGATAAGGTCTACAAAAAAGTTCATGATGGTATATGTCTATCTCTTATGGATAACCCACAATAACTTTTTTTTGTCATTTACTTTTTACGACAAATAATGACTAATTTTCGAAGCGATTTTAACCAATACAGCATTAATCCTTAACCAATTAAATACCTTGAATACATTGTTCTTTTAATATAGATCTATATGGCCCTTTACACCGTATGATTTAAGTGAAAATTTTACAGAAGATATTACAGATTTTACACACACTTTGAATTTAGCAGCGATCGGACGCGTTTATTTTTCTGTAGTGTATTTTGCGAAGCCGGGGCGGGTCGCTAGTATGTAATATAAAAGTAGATACACATTTAGCCGAAACATCGTCATATAAACAACGTCACAAGATGCTCTACAGAACAAAGACCGAATGATTTACTAAAGAATGTCGACATGAATAAAATCCAATTACAACTCAAATGGTAGTCAATAATGGTATTGGAATTGCTTTTGATGTTGCGTAGTAAGATTAATATTTCGCAGAAGACTGATCACCGACCTAAAAAGAAAATACCTACTCAGGTAAGAACGGTACAGAAATAGATGTTTCACTCGATAACATTTTTCTGCAAAGTGCATAGTTTGTCTCTACATAGTTATGTTTTATTACGTTTAACGTGATAATAAAATACATGGTTTACTTCAGGAATGCCGACAATCAGATATGATCAAAGTAGGTGTATTATATATACATGTTTTGTTTGATATCAGACTCTACATTAGCATATGTTGTTATTCCATTGCAATAATCTAAAATGTCACGAAGATACAAAACTAATTTTAAATCCACAAAAATTTTATATTAATTAGTTAAATTAGAAACCAAAGTTAAATTATTTGAAATATAAATTATATCAAAAACATTACATGGAGAAAAATGCATTAGGTAATTATTTTGTGATCCAAGTCGGTTATTCTGACTACCTATACGAACACCATAAATGATATTATCTGGTTAGTTTATTAACAAGCAATTGAATTGTTTCAAAAAAATATATTAAATGAATAAAAACTTGATAAACGCACTGGGGAAAGGAAAAATATGTACTATTAATCTTAGAAATGAAAAACTATGTATCCATCCATTTTGACGCAAATACATTTCAAAGGTTGCATGTATTGGATTGGATGTTGTGTAGACATACTTTGTACACACATACAAGGAAGGATATTTCCTACTTAATTAATAATTTTGACAACTCACACAATATCTTTATAAATTCCTATGTATTATTCTGATGTAAAAGCTCTAAATCTTTTGTAAAATTTCATTAAATTCCGTCGAGTAGTAAACATTCTTCCATGCCTACAAACTTTCGCGTTTATAAAATTAGTATGGCAATGTATTTCAGCAAATTGTTAAAATATAATTTAATTAAACATTTATTAATATATATAATTTGAATATACACCGGAAGTGTCTATTACAAGGGTTTGAAAAGTATGTTACGGCCCTGCTTCAATGTCAATGCCAATCCTTACGTCTCACTTGTAGAATTAATAGAACGTGCGATATACCTACCTTTCTATTGCCAGTCGGTATATTCTATACACTACACATATTATATACTCATATATCTAA